>JAODKL010000107.1:24629058-24667561 GCA_026780765.1 Petrocephalus schoutedeni
ACAGTGAACCTGGCTAGAACTGGTATTGCTAAATGGCCTTCTGACTTGATGTACTGGAACGTGGTTAACTCAGGTGTGACGATGTTCCCAGCTCCGTCTTCTGACCCCTGAGGTAAATGGAACACGGCATAATCTCTCCGTACACTGTTACTCTGGTCTTTTGTGATTCAAGATGGCTGCACGATCCAGGCACTGCCTGTCACTCAGTGGTCTGAGATAATATAATCTCCAAGATAATTAAATTGTAACATGATGCTCCAGGTGTTAGGATTTGCTTACTGTTTTTTAGCATACTCTTATTGTTTCCTGCATGAGGTACAGCAGGATGCTTAACTATCACTACTAAATGTAACGACAGAATGATTGAAATTCACATCATAAAATATAAAGGGCCATTCTATACAGTGTTTGAGGCAGAGAAGGTAGATCACAGACCTTAGCAGCGCCATCCTCTACTGCTGTTATATATCTTGCCACTGTGACTTAGGGGGTTGTGGCAGGTGTCCTACACTTTTAACTTTGAGAGAGCGCTATCTGAACACCTTGCACCCTGCTTAAGGGACATGTTGTTAAATGGTGTGCCTGCTATGTAACATGGGAGCAGCCTGTTCCCTGCAGAGCTTTCTCCACGTGACTGTCACTGCGGGGAGGAGGCTGGTCACTCAGTAGTGGATCGATGTCCTGCATACAGTGGTGGCTAAGGCACCGTGGCACAAAATAGCAATTGGGTTATCTGGGGCTAACATATGTCAGCCCTGCATGGCTCCTCATGCCGCGAGTCATGCCAGGACCCGCTACCCCTCTCTGCCACTCCTGCCTGCCTGCACCCAACTCCAACCCCCCCCCCCCCCGGCAGTTCTGGCTCTTGAGATGGTTACTGGCTCTGCAAGCCAGGAAAAACAGGAGGGTTTGTCTCATAGTACCCTGGCATCGAGTCTCGGTACAATAAGTCCCGAGCACGGGACATCTGACCTCCGCTGAATAATTTCTTCTGAAGAATGACGCTTGATTTTTCACAGTGCATTAAACTGGAATGGGAGCTTGCGATGGCCTGGCCACCTGCTCCTGCAGTGCAGGCAGCCTGGAAATTCAGTGATAAGCTCTTTGTAAGACCCCCTGCAATTTCCTTAAAACCTCGTCAATTGTTCTTGCGTCTGATAAGCCGTCATTACCCAGAGGAGAGCTAATATCTGCTGCATCCTCTCCAGTTCACTGTCTCATACTTGTTTCTTTGCACAGCAGAGGGCAGTTACATTATAAAATATTAACCCATTTGGTTAGTAGGATGCAGATGGGTTTTCATTCCTCATATTGTTTTTGGGATTTTCTTCCTCTGTTTTGTATAAGGAGACTTCTGTTGCTTATATAAAAATATTGATTGAACAGATTGAATAAGGAATTTTTATGACATTTTATGGGGTCATATTAATAGCAAAGGTAGCTGAATTTGAAATTATACCTAAATTAGTATTATCTTTTTTTTTTTTGTTTTTTTTACTTTTCAAATTTAAGTTTTTTAAAATGAAATGTAAATTCTATTCCCTGTTAGTTATGAAAACACACAATATGTAATATATTTTAATGTATTCAAGCCTTTGAATTAATTCCAATTAAGTACTATAATTAAATTTCAAAACATATGCTGTCAGTGGTTGAGTTAATAGTTTAAAAACAAGTAGATTTAAATGCTCATTTTTTATCTTACTGCTTATCATTCTTGGACCTCACATACCTTTAGTCAGAATGTTGCTTTGTTGTAGTTGGTCTCTTATAAACAAATGACCACAGATATATTTTTACAATTGGCAAACACTTCTCTGCACACCTGTCACCTGTCGCACTAACACATTCAGACGTGTACATTTATGTTCATATTCATTTTTCGGTTTGCCATGATTCGCCTTTCCTGCTCGCTTGCTTTACTTGTGGAGCATACGCCCTAACCTGCTCTGTGGCTGACCTCATTCTCTCTGCCCCCAGGATGACGCCCGCCAGCTGTTTGCCCTGTCCGCTGCAGCTGAGGAGCAGGGGGTGCTTCCGGATGACCTGTCCAACGTGATCCGCCGGCTGTGGGCGGACAGTGGGGTGCAGAGATGCTTCACGCGCTCCAGAGAGTACCAGCTCAATGACTCCGCTGCATAGTGAGTGGAAATGCTAAGTGCTAACTCTTCTTCTTTTGCTATTGGTGGCTGGTGCATGATATTGGCATTTTATTGCACAAATCCTCTCCATGGGTAAATCAAATTAATTGACATCTAGAGGGTTATCTCTCCAGTGCCTATGAGCTCAGTCATTTACTCCTTTTGACAGGAGATGATTTGTCTTGCTAAATGGACAGCATTTCTGACAAGAATCTCTTGTATTTAGCTACGTATCTGAGAATACATCTTACATTTTCTGTTAATGAATAAGAAATTAATCTAAAACCATTTATATATCTACAGGCTCTTTCCCACAGCTTCTTCCAGACTTTGGTTTCTTGAATTGCAATTTACCTTGACCAATCACGTGATGTTGGTTTAATTAACACAAGCTTTAAATGATGTTCATTTGCCTCATGAATTGGATAAAGCAGGAGCTTTTGTTGGCTGTGGCCCCTTTCTGGAGCAAACGCAGAAATTCTTTGTCTTGTGGTTGACTCTGCCATCATATATAGCTATAGCTGTGGCAGCTCAGTGAGGATTGGGCTTTTTTTTTTTTTCTTTTTTACAGCTCTACAGAAACGCTGTTCATCAGTTGTGTGCTTACCCGTTTGCAGCAACTTCTTGTAATGTAAATGGAGACAGAAAAAAAGCCAAGTACCCGGCTGAAGTTGTTTCTCCCCATATGGCCGTTTTTCACCGGAAATCTGTTCAAAGATGGGAGCTAATAATTTTTTGCCGGTTACCTTCATTTTTCTTGGATTTTGCTTAATAAAAACTCTGCCTCTGGGCTAGAACGGGTTTTTCGGAATTAATGGACCTGCAGCTGGTTAATATAGCTTCACAAATAAAGCAGATTGTGCTTTTCTAAGTTTAATCAGAAGTTTTTAATGTTCCCTCCAGTAAGGCCATTAAGCACCCTGATAGCTGGAGCTGGGTTGGGAGAGGATCTTTGCTCTCACACTTTGATGGAGACTATCGGGATTTGCCAGGTCCCAGCTCACCATTACCCTGGGTGTAATAAAAAGCAATGTGCCAGCAGCTGTGTAAAAATCACTCACACATTAATAATTTTTTGGCTAGCCTGTTGTGGTTTTTATTTCAGAACGTTTGCTGGAGAACTGTTGATTACCCATTTAGGAAAATTATTTTATTTTTTTTGTCAGAAATAAGTAGTATGATAAAGATATAAAACTGCATTAACCTCCGCTGATTTCTGTACCTTTTCAGTACATTCAGTCATTTTAATATGTGTGTGTATGTGTCTTACTGAATTTATAAGTTGTTGTATGTCAGGAATTTCTCTGGTAAGCACAATTACATTTCTCATTTCTCTGATGCTTTGCTCCAAAGCAACCTACAGTAGAAGGAAGGGTTACAATTCACATGCATTCCCTGTGATTTGAACCCACAACCTTTGCATTGTTACCACAATGCTGTACTTGTTGAAGTGAATTCCTCAATCAGTGTTCTATATCTTACTCTTCAGGTACAATTATTAAATTGAATCACATATCATTGGCCATTTATTTAGACTCTAGCTTCCCACCTGAAGAGGAATGACTATCTCGCTCTGTCTCGGGCTGAATGCTGGAGACGAGTCAAAGGACTGAGGGAAGGCCCCTAGGCAGCTGCTTTATTGGGGTTTGAGGAAAGGGTAGTGTGGTCCATAGGGAGACTGCAGCTCCGGTCCAAAATAGAGAGGGTATGAAGGGCTCCTCTGGGCAGGGGAATCGTGGCCAGTCCATAGGGGCTTTCAAGAAGAACCAGGGGTGTCTCTCACAAATTGGTACTCATCTTCTGCAAAATCTGGGAGCAGCCGGTGTCTATGGTTCTGTACTCTCTTTGCCTTCGGTCCTCAGCCTCCCTCTATTGTGGCATGGTGGGTGTCTCCCAGCACTGTCTGGTCTTCCTCAATGGCAGGCAACTGTGTAGTTAACATTCCTCCAGTGATGCACGTAGGCTAGTGCTTTCTAGAGGCACTGTGATGGCACCCCTGTCGAGGTGACTATGCCATCACTCCTATTAGTCAGTGAGATGTAGCTGTGTCTTTTGGCCTTAGATGTATAGTTGAGCTTATGTGTAAGCTTTATATATCAGCTGATAATGGGATGTTCTCGTTACATTTTTCTTCCCCATCAGCTACTTGAATGACCTGGAGCGGATAGCCAGGCCAGACTACATCCCCACACAGCAGGATGTGCTTCGGACAAGAGTTAAGACCACTGGCATTGTGGAGACCCACTTTACCTTCAAAGATCTGCACTTCAAGTGAGTCAGCCAGTTTGTCTCCCTCAGTCCCTAGCCGTCATTCACTCGGTCTGCACGCTTGTGTCTATCTGATGCACACACCGGGCTCAGTTCCTTATCTTTTCTACCAACCACCATTTATCATTCGCTCAGTGTGTTTCATCAGCTCCGAGGCCGGCATTGGGACCTTCCATCTGAATCCATGCCTTCATTTATTTTTCTAAAGCATGACTTCCTCAAAGGGGCAGCTAGTCCAGATATCATACAGCTGTTGATAGGTATCAGACAGACATCTGCAGTTGGAAGGGTTATTGAGATTACTGTGGGTATTCTGCAACAGTGATCTGCATGAGTATTTTCTCAAGATCCCACTCTGGATTTTGTTTATCTCGTGGTGTCGCTTGAATATTACAACACCAGCTTATAGCTTTTCTTACAGTTTTTGCAATTAGAATCGCAGCAAACTAATTAAAGCCTTGTTCTTTAAAAGTTTTCCATATGTGATGTCCAGATGTGATTAGTGCGAAATATGCCATTCTCTGTTGAATAGTTCAGCAAAAATAAGCTTTAAAAAGTAATATAGGTAATTTTGTGAGAAGAAACAAATTTGCCATCATTGACATATAAAATAACTATTGTGATATATTTGGCTCCAACAAACCCCATGAATGCAGCAAGTGTCAGTAGGCACAAGTTTCAGCGCACAGAAATGCATCCAGATGTAAACATGACTCTAAAAATATTAGTTTTCTCTGTGTGAATCACTTTCACCAACCATTTGTCATCCTTGAGACAATTCATTGGGAGAGATGGGGACGTATTCCAGCAAAGTTATTCTGTTGGAATGTGTTGTTCTCTGTAGACATTGATTAGTTCCAAGGCTGAGCTGCTGTATCTCTCTTTAGAAGCAATGTGTTGCATGCTTGTTTTTATGGAGGGTATTTTATTTGCTCAAAAAAACTTGTAGCCAATTTGCTGACCGGCTCTCTGTGTGGTTATCCATCTGCCCTCCTTGTGTTTGCATAAACACTCACTTTTTGTGCTGATTTCATTTGACAAGGAAACACAAGTCGCTTCTCATTTACCTGCAACAGCAGATGAATTGAAGTAGCTGTCAGCAAGCCTGGCAACTCCATTTTCCATTTTATGGCCCGCTTGATTCTGTCCTTTTGTGCTACCCCATTGAATGTGTCAATCCTTCATTTTGGATTGAAGGAAACTGAATATTAATATGTCTGAGAAGGATCCTGACAGATGCAGTGGATGGAAAAAGAGTTTGGGAGTTGGAAGAGTGGAGCTTTTGTTTGTCAAGTAATACCATAGGCTTCACTTTGGAATGTTTAAAAACTAGGATGGTACCGGTGATTTGCAGCTTGAGTATCTAGTGAATGGCTAAAGTGTTGTAAAAGGCGCTGTATAAGGTGATGCATGGAGCAAGGCATTAGGACGGGTGAAAAACTAATGCCAGACATGCAGACTGGGATTTTATCTGCTTGGCACATGCAAGCCATGGTACAAGGGCAGCTCTGAACAATATTCCTCTGTGACACAGACTGTTTATTCCCTTTATACCAGATGTCTGTCGTTTGAAATATATAAATAATACAGAAGCGTTCAGTGTCAGAGTCTTTCCACATTTTCAGCCTTCTTACTGTCCAACTGTAACCATGACAACATTAACACAACCATCAAACCACGACAAGGTCTGTGTTGGCAGCACTGTGCTTATTTTGTGATAACTGGTCGGTGGCCAATCAGTGTGATCCTAGGTTTTAGGTATATTATTATTTTGGACATTTTCAAATTGCCTGTCAAGTTGAGATTTTCAGGGTTTTGATATCTTAGGTTTGCTATGCCCAGTTGAAGTGTAACGGCCGTCTGAACGAAAAAGAATTAAGCAAAACTGAAGTGGAACCAGGGTGTTGGCAACATTTACTGCTCTGAGTAACATTTCTCCAGGAGGCTTTCTTCGGCAGAAGATAAGCTCCATCCAAGACACTGAAAGGCATGCTGGCAGGTGTCTCCTGTCTTATCCTCTGGAAGTAGGCCTATTTCTGGACAATATGTGAGGGCTACATTCTAGCTTCCCAGCATCCTGTAACTGCAGTGGCTTTCCTGCAATGGGCTTCTGTCACAGCTGAGGATCTATAATGGATCTGTTTGTTCTGCCTCCATCTCTGAGCATCCTCATGAAATTTTAATACGCAAGTGTCAATTGAATGCGGCTCGGCCTCAATCTCCCTTTCCTTTCCATTTCCACTGCTTGCTTTCCAGTCTGCCCCTCTCATTTTATGTGCACTTTTTTTCTGCTACAGCATTTTCTGTTTGGGTTATACTCCTGCAAAAAAAAAACAAAGAAAAAAAAAGCAACACACACATCCACATATTGTTTGCAATAAAGATTTTAAAAAGTCAGCCTACCTGCCTTTTCGATATAACACTTAGCTTCCTCCTGTTCCACTATGGCTTTTTATTAGCCTGTTCCGTAAAACTTTATCCTTCTGGTTTGTTGTTCCTGTTGATGCTGTTCTAAGCAAAGCAAAAAATAGATTTCTGCGTCTTGTGCAAAAGGTGCTACAGAAATACTCTGTGGTATCCTATCTCTTGGCACAGATGGAAATTTCTACATGGTTGCACATGTAATTCAGAAGTTCTACCAAAACTCAAGTAAAAATGTGCCAAAAAGAAAAACTCATGAGATCACCTAAGTTTTGAGGAAGCCACTTTCTCCCAACCCTGGTGGCCTCTCCCTACAGGATGTTTGATGTGGGTGGCCAGCGCTCTGAGAGGAAGAAGTGGATCCACTGCTTCGAGGGCGTGACAGCCATCATTTTCTGTGTGGCACTGAGTGCTTATGACCTGGTTCTGGCTGAGGATGAGGAGATGGTAGGAACTGTCAGACCTTTATTTCTATCTTCAGTTTAATTCGTATCAGGGACTACATAATTACATCCACACCACCTTGTACATAATTCCCCACCATTTTCACTGATGTCATAAATGGCTCCTGGTTCTGCTTTAAATGTAATATGCAGATTCTCCAAAGTGAAATGACTCTCTCTCTCATCACACTGGGGTTGTTTGACTTAATAACTGGAGTGGAAATATTAATATATGACTCATGTACTGTTAGCACAGCTTGCCATTTCCAAGTGTAAAATTACAAGAATATTTCAAAGATGACTAAATGCTTATTTACGCAAAAGTATGTTTTTTTCCACTTTATTCGGGTAATACATATTAGCAAGCAGTCATTTTATTTTAAAATTCTGAAAAACATCTTCACTGGAAATTTTGTTTGTATGTTATATATAAATAAATAGTGCCTACTAATGGTGAAATGTGCAAAGGCCATTATGTTTGTCTTTATAATTTGTCTTCACCTCTGCCTCAATCTAGAACCGTATGCACGAGAGCATGAAACTCTTCGACAGCATCTGCAACAACAAATGGTTCACAGAGACCTCCATCATCCTCTTCCTCAACAAGAAGGACCTATTTGAGGAAAAGATCACCCGTAGCCCACTGACCATCTGCTTCCCAGAGTACTCAGGTACTGGAGCAGGAATCTCATTCATTTCAGTTGTAGTTGCAGCTTCATTCTTAGCAGCATTATCTTATCAAATTTGCAAAAAGACCAGTGAAAATTGGTATTTGAATTAAAAGTTTATAAAAATGCATTCAATCTGTACTGTACAGGACTTCAAACACAAACTTATGCAGTGTTCTAGTGAAATATTTATTTTGAGCAGTCGCTTTCTAATTTTTCTTAAATATTTTGCTTCCATTTTCATATGTAGTGAGGTCAGTAACATATTAGCTTCATATTAGTGCCCAATGCGGAGAGGGCAACAAATCCTCCCTGGGTATCCAAATCACACGTCATCTCGGGTGCTTTGGGCTAAATAAAGTCCCACACACCTGTTAAAAACATTTATCTTGAATGTTTTTGGATATTTCCTGTTTGTATCAGATACAAAGTCAAAGGCTCAGGTCTGTTTATAAATAAATTTATCTATAAAATTGTTGAATGTAAATTCGCCATGATGATGCATTCCCACTTAATGTTGTGGCAGTTTTCTTCCCAGATAGTTTGTTGTCGCCAAATTATGGTTTATTTAATTATCCATTCTAATGTGTGACTATTGAGGTAGTCCTGTTAAAGTTGTTTCTAGATTCTGTTTGGATCATTTTTCATCCAACATGTTTACTTCTGTCTTCTAGGGGCCAACAAATATGACGAAGCTGCCAGCTACATCCAGACCAAGTTTGAGGACCTCAACAAGAAGAAGGACACCAAGGAGATATACACCCACTTCACCTGTGCTACTGATACCAAGAATGTGCAGTTTGTCTTTGATGCTGTTACTGATGTCATCATCAAGAACAACCTGAAGGACTGCGGCCTCTTCTAGAGTATAGTGAGTATAAAATAGGTCATACCACTCATACCAAATGGCAAAATGCCTGAAAGAGACCGGAAGGAGCTTTCGGTAAATTTTCGTTTGCTGTAAACCTTGTGTACTAATATTCTTAATTTAATGTCATATTGCAAAGCTAAAAATGCATTATTCCACAAGCATTGTTTAATTTGCCCACCGTAGAGATAATGTAAAAAGTACTGCTTATCTGATTTTTCTTTATTTAGTTCCATTTATAATTCTAACAGAACAGACTGGTTGGCAGGAACTGAGGGCAACTTGCTTGCTACTCAGCTGCCATAGAGGTGTAGCTTAAATGAATATGGAATATAGCTTAGCTACATTATATACATAAATAACATTAAAGTGGGTAAGATGAAGGAAATTCAGTTTTCACTTGCCACAACAGTATCAATCAGCTTATTATTCCCGTTTAGGAACAGCTTAATTTATTGCATCAGTTTTTAGAGTTTGTCTTTTGCAGGATGCCCATTCAATGGCTACTCTGTTGCAAAACTTCTTTCTTACAGAGGATGTGTAATTAATACACCAAAACAGGCTTGTGAAGTGCTTAAATAGTTTTTCCATCTATTTGAAGACTTAATCTTAACTAAAGAAATATTTCCGAATTTGTATGCATATCATACTCCATAAAAGTCACTATCAAACTAACCTGAAAAGGACTGGTCTCCACAATCAACTACGGTATAATAATGGGTATAAATATGATTGTTTACCTGGTCCAGTGGTCAGCTCCCATTGTCCAATGAGTTGATAGGCTCAGTAAAAATGTTATACCAACCAATACGCACTAACCTGCTTACAGGTTAAGGGAGGTGTTAACTGAGTATAATGAATACTGCTCATTAGAGCCATGGGAGTTTGATTAATGCAGTCTTACAGGATATTGAATTTCTCTCTCCCTCTCCCTCTCTCCTAGGACACATTTCCTATGAGCAGAAGGGAGATTCGACACACCATGACTGCACTGGCCGACAGTGATTACTATGTTCACGTGCTTGATAATTTTTTTTCTTTTTTCATTTTAATGAAACAGACTGAGAGCCTAAAAGCATTGTCAAATGTCAACAATTGCAGATTCCCCAAATATTACATTTTTCTCTTCCCGTGTTGTGGTTCTTCTTTTTTTTTTTTTTTTTTTTTTTGTATGTTGAATATTTAATTTTAATGGGGATTCATATTTTATTATTGACATTTTTTTTTCCATCTTGGTCCATAACGTAGCAGTTCAGTGCTTTTTCTTTTTTGTGTTTTTTAATTAACAGAGGCAAAAAGTACTTTTTTATATATAAATGCATTTGCTTTACTTCAAGATTGAAATTTATGGAAAATTTTAATTGCATAAAATTTATTTTTAAGACAACTGTGGGCATACATTAAAATTAGATAAAGTGCTTTATATTGTTTACACAAAGTACAGATTGTTAGCTGAACTGCATATTGTACTGCATGTCTAATGATAGCTGACTGTATTAGCTCTGTAATGGCACAAAATATAACATTCCTCGAGAAAATAAATAAAACTACAAAAAGAGCCTTCACCAGGGAAAAAAGATTTTAACATATTTAAAATATATATGTACCTAATTTTCCTTTTTATTGTTCAGTATAACGTCTTTGGCAGTATGTTTTGTGCCTTCCGTTTACATCTTACGTAGGTTTCTTTTATGAGTAGAGTTGACTTAATTCACCTTCAGCTTCCTTCTTTAATCTGTTTACATCTTAGCTTTTTATCAGTAGAGTTGTCTTAATTCACATTTGGTCTGTTTCTTTCTTCTGTGTTCTTCACATGAATGAAAAACATGCTAAAATAGTAATTGAGACACAATTTAACAAAAGTGTCTTTTGGTAAAACTTAATGATTTAATTTAAATAAAGCTGTGTCACTAGTTAGGTCTTGTTTGGTTATTTAAATTATTTTTTTTTTATCACTTGGCAAGCAATGATATTAAGCGACTACCCAAAGCAAATTGGCTTTGGTTGGCATGCACTAATGCATCATTAAAATAAGGTTAATACTATTTTTTGCAAAGGATTTTATTTTCAAGAATGGCTAACCCACAATTGATGACGATTCATCATGAATATGGCCGTTTATAATATATATATTTATAATAGTGCACCAACTCATCTGGCTTTGACTTCACCGTTTTAAGTAATACTTAAAACCACTTAAATAGCTTATTGTAGTTATTCGCTGATACAGCTAGACATTATACTTGTTGTTCTGGCTGTACTACTTGCTTACAGACACAAGAATGGTTTCTATACTGTCTTTGGGTTTATATACTGCCTATACGCACCATGACACCTGCATCCACCTTTAGTAATGTAGGATTCCTGTGAATGATTTTATGAATGTTATCTTCATAAATGTTTCTTACAGAAGAGGTATTCATCCTCTATCCTTACTAAAATTACATTTTTCCTAGTTTTATGTTGCCAAGTAATTTCCTTAAAACATAATTGTTTAGGAGGAAAATTATTAATAATTTAAGATACAGTACACCAGTCAAAGGTCTAGACACCTACTGGAAATCATTTGTTTTTCCATAAGAATTAATCTAAGGTACATCTTGAGGCTATATAATACTATATTATGTCATGAACAAGGAGAGAGTTTGAGCGCTGTGACCGGGCCACCACAATCCCCTGACCTGAACCCTACAGAGCTGGTTTGGGAGGGGTTGAATTTAAGAGTAAGTACAGGGTAGCCAACTTGTGCCCGGATCAAGTAGAAACTCCTTCGGGACTGTTGAGAAGCATCCCAGGTAGCTACATATGGAAGATGGTTTAAAGAATGCGAAGAGTCTGCAATGCTGTCATCGAAAATTTGAGTAAATGCTGAGTAGTTGAACCCTTCTCTGTCATTGCGCTATTTGGTATATATTGCTTCATTGCCTCAAGGCCTTTTACTTTAAAATGAATAATAGCTGAAGTAGGGAGAAACGCATTAAAATCAGATGTGTCCAGACTTTTGATTGGTACCGTATATGAAGCTAGGGGGCAGCACTATGCATGGGGATTTGTTGAAAGAGTACTGGACTGAAAAAGAAAATAGAAATGAAAGAGATATTAGTGTTCGGTCAAAGATGCTCATACAGTGCTGTACTGTATGTAACATTTTGCTGCTAGGTCTGTCCTCACAGAGAAGACTGTAATAAGTGCTCATGCTTCATTACTTAATTACATCTTTTGCTGGACAGTGCATGTAAATCTTAGAAATCCCATAATACTCATTCTGGTCTTCAGCACTCCTTGCTCAGTAAAAACTAATTTTTATGGCTTCTTTGGCTACTATAAAACAGTGTTGAAATACGGGGGGTGCATAGATAGAGCTGGAGAAAAGAACCCCCTAAAATATGAACTTGCCGAATTTGAGTGTTTTATGCTATATGCATCGATAAGCAATAACATTAAAAAACACCTGCCTAATATTGTCTAGGTCCCCCTCGTGCCACCAAAACAGCTCTGACCCGTCGAGGCATATCCTGGCATGTCCTGTGGTATCTTGCACCAAGTCTTTAGCAGCAGATCCTTTAAATCCTGTAAATTGTGAGGTGGGGACTCCATGGACCGGACTTTTGTCCAGCACATCTTGCAGATACTTGATCGGAATGAGATCTGAGGAATTTGGAGGACAAGTCAACACCTAGAACTCATGCTCCTCAAACCATTCCTTGAACAATTTTGCAATTTGGCAGGGCAATCCTGCTGAAAGGGACCAAAGCCATAAGGGAATACCACCTCCATGATGTGGTGCACTTGGTCTGCACCAGTGTTTAGGTAGGTGGTACATGAACAAGTAGCATATTCAGGAATGTCAGTACCCCAGATTTCTCAGTGGAATATTGCCCAGATCATCACACTGCCTCGGCCAGCTTGCCCTCTTACCATATGCATCCTGGTGCCATTTCTATATCAGGTAAATGACACACATGCACCCAGCCATCCACACAATGTAACAGAAAATGTGACCAAACCAGGTCACCTTCTTCCATTGCTCCATGCGCCAGTTCTGATACTGATGTGCCCATTGAAGGCATTTGCATGGGCATTTTGACCAGTCTATGGCTAAGCAGCCCCATACGCAGCAAGTAGCAGTTTACTGTGGGTTTTGACACCTTTCTATTATAGCCATTGTTTACTTTTTTTGCAATTTTTGGTACAGTAGCTCTCCTGTGGGAACAGGCGAGACATTTGCTCCTACGTGCATCAGTGAGCCTTGAGTGCCCATGACCCTGTCACCAGTTCACTGCTTGATCGTCCTTAGACCACTTTTATTAGGAACTGCCCAATGCAAACAGAACACTCCACAAGACCTGTCATTTTGGACATGTTCTGACCCAGTAGTGTAGCCATCACAATTTGCCTTTTGTCCGAGTTGCTCAGATCCTGATGCTTGCCTATTTTTCCTATTTCAAACACACCAACTTCAAGAACTGACTGCTCACTTACCTAATATATAATGGCACATTCGACAGGTGCCATTGTAACAAGATAATCGATGTTACTCACTTCATCTGTCAGTGGTTTTAATGCTATGGTGGTGTAGGTTTGAGTCCCAATTCTGCATGGTGTTTGCTTTTTGTCCCTATCTTCTTATGGGCTTCCTCCTGCAGTCCAACATCTGCCAGAGTTGATCTGGATTGTTATCATATCCCATCCACTCTCTTACAACCACTTATCCTGGGAACTGTGCCAGTGATATGAGGGTTTCTTGATCAAATCCCAGGGTCAGCAAAGTGATTTCATTGTTGGAACAAGAGCCATGAGCAAGACCTTTAGTCCCCAATAGCTCCAGACCACCTGATTCTTTGGATAAAAGCATCTGCTAAAATATTAATGTAAGCAAACATACAGGGGACCCATGTAAAATTGGGTATTTTCCAGCAGTACTTTGATTAGTGCTTCCGCCCGACCGTGACCTGTTACTGCAAGAACAGTGATGTAGAGTTGAAAACATTATTACTGCTTGATGACCTACGGCACCCAGTGAGTTTAGGGGACACACATAAAGCTTTGTCCTTTCCAGTACATTCAGCATTTCAACCAATGCAAAGCTGAACTACTTGCCTGTGGCAAATAGAAAAAACTGAACACTAGTCACTGGCTAATAAAAAAAACTGCATGTGAGACATTGTTTTTTTTTTCTTGAAATATTTCTTGTTTTTTTTACTGAACTTGGCCAGCTGGCTAGTAGAAAAAATTCTTATGGTCCCCCATAATATCATAAGTCTCAACGACAATATTGTGGCCTGGTTTGTGCAAAAACTTTGTGCAGTTTGAGCCTGGATAATATTCTGTTATTACCCTTTAAAATTTATGTTTTAAAGTGGTCTGAAGTGAAACAAATAAACTAAAGGCCTTTCAATTGTATTTAAGTGTAAATTTCTCTATAGCAGTTGAGAAAAATATTTATCATTCTGTTCATGTCTGTCTTCATCTTCAACATTGGTCAGATTATTTCTAAATGATGATTATACATTTGAGTAAATGTAGCATCTGATCTTGATTATGTTAATTCTTTTGTTATTTAACTTTGTGCCTTTGGAGTTGACAAATTATGTGTGAATGTTTACGTGAATAGTGTATGTGCCCTGTGATGGGTTGGTGCCCTGTCCTGGGTTATTCCCGGCCTTGTGGGGAAGGTCTGCTGGGGAGGTTTTTCTTTACACATCAGTGAAGAGTAAAGGTTATTATTGAGTCCTTAAATTGTGAACTTCGGCTGATATGTGTGTTCTATCACGCCACCTGCTGCCTGAGCTAGGTAATAACAGCTTTCATAACTAGTCAATTAGTAGTCAAACATGAACCTGGTGGAACCACCATAGCATAAAGCAAACAATTATGTATGACTAGACAACTCATTCCCATGACACTAAACAATATAAATGAGAGGATGATGGATGGATTGATGAATGGATGGATGGATTATTCCAATAAGTCCAACATTTGAAAAAAAAAAAATAAAGAGAGATTTTGAGCACTTCTCTGGGATGTTGCAATATTTGAAATGTATTACTTCATTGCCTCAAGGCCTTTTAATATAAGCTGATTAACATAGTGAAAATAGACAGATATGTATCAATAACAGGTTTGTCCAGACTTTTGACTGGTACTGTATAAAACATATATTTACAATGTATGAGAACAAAATTTTATCAGAGTTCAAGAACAGTTTAAATCTAGAAAGCCCAGATGAATTAGTATTAGCAAATGCATGTGTTTTTGGTGCAATCTACACAAATGGTATTTTACAGACAACGGCAAGGTAAAATGGTAAAAAAAAGGTCCATGATTCCATCCATCCAACAGTTTACTACATACAGGGTTATGGGGAAGGCTATGTTTTTTACAATCATCGGTGAGAAGATGCATTACTGTCCTTGTCATGTGACAAGGATCCAATCAAAAAAAGAATTGCTTCCTTTAGCCCATTGTCTGTTTCAAAATGACTGGCTCTTTTGCCCCCTCTGGTCACAGTGTTTGGATCCTAGTTAAAGGATAAAAGAGTTACTTCCCATACAAAGTGTATACCCACACGAAATTCACTCCACCAGTTGGAACACAGACATTGTGGGGAAGAACGCAACAGCAGCATAACATATAACTGTGTTTATTGAGACACCATTAAACAATACACCCTAGCACTTGGGTACAGTATAACCCCACTTGACAATTTGACTGTTTATAGCAGTCTCCTTGTCTGAATCTGTTACAAATAAAGTTAAAATACCTACATAACAGTATGACTCTGCTTGTATGATACTGTCTAAATATAACGCGATTTATGATATGTGTAAATTACATAATGTGTGCATCCCCTCCAGGTTCTTACCTGTGGTGAACAGCTGTTCTGTCGAGTCATGCTGCTTTTGTCAAACCGTGCTGCCGTAGTGCAAAGACAGTTATGTCTATCAGTCAGTGCTGCCTTATCGAAGAAAGCTAACAAAAGGCTTAAGAACCACGCTATGGGAAAGTAGACTCCTCTGTTATTGAGATAAAAATCTGTAAAAGCTACAGTATGTTGAGTATATTGAAAATTCCCAACGACAACTTATGTTTCTTAATATCCATCCATCCATTTTCCAACCCATTCATCCTTTCTGGGTCGCGGGGGGTCCGGAGCCTATCCCGGAAGCTACGTGCACAAGGTGGGAAACAACCCAGGAGGGGGGGGCAGCCCATTGCTGAGCACGCACCATTCACTCACACATGCACACCTACACGCAACCGGGATTCGAATGTAATATTAATTTAAGAAAGAGAATGTGCGCCTGAAAACTGCTGCGCTTCACTGGCTGTTCCATCTGTCTGGGGCTGTGTGGTCTAAGGCGCTGCGTTCATGTCGCAATTATGAGGGAGGCAAGGGTTCGAATCCCACTTCTGACATTCTCTGACTCTTCTCAAGCTCTGTACTGAAACTAGACATCCAAACGTGGCTGCTTACTGAATAACTCCACGGTACACATTCCTAAATGGATTGTAATGTTTCCTAACTAGGATTCGAACCCTATGATCTGAGGGACTTTTGAAACAGACAAGGGGTAAAAAGAGCAATTTTATAAAATCCAATTTTATGATTGGATCCTTGTCACATCAGAAGCAGAATCAGGTTTATTGGCCAAGTGTGTGTGTGCGTGTGTGTGGCACACACAAGGAGTTTGTTTCCGGCAGTTGGCGTCTCTCCGGTACATTGCAGTACAACAGAACAAAACAGTGCAGATTAAATACAATATAAGGCATCTTATTTACAGACAGTGTACATAAAGTGCAAACAACATACAATGTGCAATCTTAGATTCAGTTCAATGGTGATGTGAGTGGAACAGGGGGTGGCAGTCAGGGAAGCAGGTGTAGGCTGGTGTTGCAGGTCAGATGTCTGTAAGGATGATGACTTGGGGAAAGAAACTGTTCCT
Organism: Petrocephalus schoutedeni; assembly: GCA_026780765.1. NCBI lineage: Eukaryota > Metazoa > Chordata > Actinopteri > Osteoglossiformes > Mormyridae > Petrocephalus > Petrocephalus schoutedeni. Next base: position 24,645,814 of record JAODKL010000107.1, read on the forward strand.
GTGGCGACTGGTCCTGGTCTGCAGACGTCTGAATCGTCTGCCAAAGGGGAGGAGTTCAAAAAGAGAGTGACCAGGGTGTGATGGGTCAGTGATGATTACCTGCCCATTTCTTGGTTCTAGAAGTGTACTAGTCCTGGAGGGAGGGCAGGGGGGGCACCAGTGATTCGTTCTGCTGTCCTAACTGTCCGTTGCAGTCTTTTCCTGTCTTGTTTGGATGACTGTGGTGTCGTCCACAAACTTCAGGAGTTACACAGCTGGGTCCATGGAGGTGCAGTCGTTGGTGTAGAGGGAGAAGTGCAGGGGGGATAGGACACAACCCTGAGGAGCGCCAGTGCTGATGGTGCGCACATCAGAGGTGATCTCTCCCAGCTTCACTTGCTGTTCCCTGCCAGTCAGGAAGCTGGTGATCCGCTGGCAGGAGATATGTACAGCTGGGAGAGTTTGGAAGAGAGGATTTCTGGGACAATGGTGTTGAACGCTAAACTAAAGTCCACAAACAGGATCCTTGCATAAGTCCCTGGGCGGTCTAGGTGTTATAGGATGTAATGCAGTCCCATGTTCACTGCATCATCCACTGACCTGTTTGCCCGGTAGGCATAACAAGGACAGTAACGTGTCTTCTCCCCCTCACTGAAAAAAAAAATCATATTATAAATATCACCTGACTGTTCCATCCACGGTGTGGCAAGAGTAAAAGCAGTATGTAGAAGCATATTCATAATGGACATTTATGAACTTTAGAATACTACCTTCCGGCCATGTTATTGAAACTGTCAGTGTACGTGTTTCCAGAATCGTCGGCTTCAATTCGCTGCATATATAATGATGATGATGAAGATGATGATAAGAATAATACGCTTCTAAACTGTAAGTTAACAGAACATTAGGTAAAGTGCAGCAGTTTTCAGGTGCGCATTCTCTCTCTTAAATTGACTTTACATATTAAGAAACAGAAGTTCTTGTACACAATTCTATATAGTTAACATGCTGTTTTAGATGGATGGGTGGATATTAAGAAACACAAGTTGTCGTTGGGAATTTTCAATATACCCAACATACTGTAGCTTTTACAGATTTTTATTTCAATAACAGAGGAGCCTACTTTCCCATAGCGTGGTTCGTCGGCCTTATGGTAGCTTTCTTCGATAAGGCAGCACTGACCGATAGACATAATTTTCGGTTTGCGCTACGGTAGCATGTTTCGACAGAACTCGACAGAACACCGGCTAAAAATAAAAAAAAACTTCACTACAGCACTCCTTATTGCTATTATTTACTTTTGTTCTACCAGAGCCCGTGCCTCACCTGCCACGAACCTCGCCGCAAGTCACTGTTCTCCAACAACGTTTTTTATCAGTATATGCTGAGAGCCAGTCCGCCTTTTGTTTTAAAACATATGAACCTATCAGTGTTTTCATCAACAACCCAGGGCCATCTTGTAGCTACAGGTGACTTTTTTAATTTGGCAACGGCACATCCCGCAGAAGCGTCTCCTGTTTCTGTGGCGAGAGGCGGACTGCAGCCAGATCACCGTCTCGGATTTCAGGGGCCTCCCATAGGCTCGCTCCATGACGCTGCGTTCCGACCGGCCGCTCCCCACGCCTTGGAAAAGGGGGCCCGCGTACAAAAGTACGGCCAACTCCCGCAAGCAATCACAAATGCATGTGAGGCACTGGAGGAGGAAGGGCTGCCCGTGTTGCAAACAGAATCCAGGTTAACACCCAAAGATTTGTTGTTTTCACTAGAAAGCTGTCACTGGATGAAGAAAGTACCTGTCTGCCGAAATTAGATTTTATTAAGAATGCACCATTTTTTATGGGAAAGTAATTTTTTTTGACATTATCACAAAATCTTCGCATCTATCTCTTTCATAAAGCGGATTGTGGCAGAAACATACCGAAGGGAACAAATGGTAAGTTAGTTAAAATATTTAACGTTGCTTTATGAATTTAATATTATGTTGGAAATTCTATCAAATATACCCAACTATGAGCAATGAGATTAAAGAGATCATTTGACCTCACGAAAATCAACAAATAGTATGCACTTATAATATGTTTTCAAGTTTCTTAGTTATCAAGTAAACAAATACAGAAAATCGATGCATGTATTTAAATGTCTTCCATGTCTCTTTAAAAGAAACAAGAAGTGAATTTACACTTTGCAAATTAGTGTGCAATCAAAAAGTATCGTTTGAACCCTTGGCTGTTTGACATTGCAGTCCTGAATGCATCACACAGATGCTGAAGTAAATGCCATTAATGGATAAGTGAAGATGATCTGATGTGTCCTACAGTAGTAAATAGCGGGTTTGCGGTTATTGGCACTGTATTCTGGGAATTGTGACTCCTGTTTCCACTCTGTATGTATGGAGATTGTCTGATACCGTGTATTTTGAATAAGGAGCATTAAGCCGAATTAACCGAGCAGAATATTATACAGTATTTGAAGATTTATATTAAGTGTATACTTTTATTTACGTATACAATCAAGGTAAATTGACCAAGTTTGAGACATTGTTCTCCAGTTAAAACTAGAATCCGAGCAGTAATTAAAGCACATAAAGATCAAGGAAGTCTTAATGTTCATAATGTTACGAGTTATCTTTAAAATCATCAAGCGGCCAAGGGGTTTCCCGAATCTATGGCTGTGGACTAATTACCTGTTCAGGACAAAGAGCACTTGAATAGAGCTCCCAAGAATACATAAATTCACTTATACAGAGACTGTTGTATTGTAAAATCTATAGTTTTAATATGAATGAACGTTTTCTCGTAAAGGCCTGTTAGTGATGCCTTCTATCAAAGACGCTCTTTCTGAAGCCAAATGGTGGAGTTTTCACAGCTGCAGTAATATCACTTAGGGAGAAGGGTCAGGCATATTAAATATTCTGGTTTTGAGCCTACACAAAGCTCACAAAACTATGATTTATTACGATGAAATCGTATGATATATTACTTTACATTTTTATTGCATTTAATTTCAGTCTAATTTATGGTGTTTTGTGGCTGATGTTTTCCCCAAAGTACTGTATACCCCTAAATCCAAGGGTAATACTGAATCACGTTTAGCACAGTTTAAAAAGTTGGACTCTACTGGACTTCCCAGGTAAATGCCTGCTATATTTAAGATGCCAAAGCATTTGTACCATGTTACTCTGTATTACATCTCCCAAATTATTATTTCCTCTGGGTGATTAAAAAAAAATTGACAGTAGCTTTGCATAGCTCCCAGTGAAAACGGCATGAGGTTTGAATGTTATTTAAAATTGAGATTCTTTGCGTACCCTTTAGGCATTAAGGCATCTACCTTTTCTTATATTCTTTGTTTTAGACCAGATTCTTTGAGTTGCGTCTCTCATTGTTCATTTTGGAAATTCTGCATGAGTCAGCTGGCTTTCCTGTACGTTACAGCATAGGAAATGATTTATCATGCTTTTTCAGGTGTCACTGCACCAGTTCCTTATGGTTTCCTCTTTTTCTAACAGGCATCCTGTTCCCACAATTCATATTGATGTGTCTAAATATATAAGCATCACACTACATGTGACAACTGTAAAGCCTGACAGTTCTATTTGATGGATGTACAGTTAATATGGGAAATAGTTTTGCATGATGTGAGGGGTGACATTGCTGAAGATTCCACTGCCATAGGCAATGGTGTAGCTCTTGAGGAGAAGATGAAAGGAACATTATTCCCCTTGGGCCTTTGTGCAGTTCAAGGGCCTAGAGGCCATGGTGTCTGCTGTAGGACTCACCTTTCTGAAGGTGCCTCAGCAGACATTCAGGAAAGGTATATACGATTCTCCTGCAAGCCCATGCATGTTGGACAGGCTTATCTTGGAAGGGAATTTGGCAAGGAACTAAAACAGTTATCATCTAGGAGGAAGGAGTCCAGAGAGGAATCTACATTGTGTTGCCTTTTTTAAGGCCGCAAAACAAGAATTATAATAGATGACCTTTGGCTGTGGTTTCAAATGCAGATCAAAATGCAGGCTGAGGAAGCATGTTAGTTTTTAGACTAGAAAATAAAGCTATGTGGTTTATGTCTGTCTGTATGTGACCACCTCCCTCTCTGTTTTGGTCCCACAGCTGTGCTTGCGGAACACCGGTGACTGCTTTCGGGAACAGATGCGGTACATGATGAGGTCACTGCAGGACCTAAAACATGTGCGCAGTGGGTGTGCGCCAGCCAGCCACTCCTTTGCAGCATCACATTCCTGCCAGCAGGGGATATTGCAGTGGGAGCAACCTACAAGCCAGCGAATCTCAGATGCCAGTGATGCCAGTGATGCCAGTGCCTATGATTCTGCCTGCTGTCTGGCCGGTCCCCAGGAGGAGAGGGAGGAGAGGGGCAGCCGGCTGGCGCTGATTTCCCGCAGCAGTGAGAGGAGCCTGGATGTTGATTCAGGGTATTCTGAGGCATCTTGGCTGGATGATGGGGTGGTGTTACGCCGGTGCCGAAGCCGAACCAACAGGGCCCCCAGCAGTCGTGCACGGCCCAAATCCACCTCAGATGCCTGTCTGGAGCGCTGGACATGCTTTGAGGCCAGTGACCCTGCGGACTGGACAACATCTCTTCTGACCCGTGGTCGTAACCGGCAGCCTCTAGTACTAGGTGACAACAGTTTTGCTGACCTCATAGAGAACTGGATGGACCTACCAGATTGCCCCGACCCAGCAGATCTAAAGCCCAGGCTTGGCCAGAGGCTTGGCAAAGACCTCCTGGTGAACATGCGGCGGAAATTAGCTGGAGTGTCCAAAAACTTGGAGGGTCGGGGGAAATTGATGAACTCAACTCGGCTCAGCAGGTCTGCTGCAGCACCGAAGCGTCTCTCTTGCCCCGTTGGCTTCCAGGCACAAGTTCCTTTCTTTCACCAGTCCCACACTGGCCTAAATGAGGCCGGACGGGACCTTCACCAATTCACTGCTCTCATGAAGACTGGTAGTCGACAGCCAATCATATGCAATGACGTGATTGGGTACATCTAACTGGTCACCACAGCTAACTATTTATGTCTTTTCCATTAAAACTGCTTCAGAAAATACTCTATTTTTGTATCTTGTATATTTGTCAATAATGGTATGTTAAAATAAAGTTTTATGTAATGATAAAAGATGTTTCTTGGGTGCATCATTATTTTAAGACAAACTTTATTGGAAAACATTATTTTTCGATGCAATATTTAGTGAAAAAGTGCTCGACTGTTGAGGCGCAGAAGACCGTCTACAAACTCAATAGGGTACTACTATGAAAAAAAATTGTTTTAAACTTTTCGTTCAAGCAGCCCCGCATTACATTTGTAAATATGGTTAATAATCCATTACAAAGAACCATTGGAATGGATGAAACTTTTGCATGCTAAATCCCAAGAATACAACAGATATTTCATTGTCAAAAACCAAACTGACTGTTAAGGACATGAGATTAATAATTTCCAGTAATAATAAAAGACAATTTGGGAGTGACCCTACACATTTTGCCCTTCTGTGTTAAGTAAGACACACATGCTGCTTTCTTGAAACGTTATTTCCAGCTGTCAGAAACCAACAAGGACTGTTTCAAATACTTTTAGCCTAAATGGTTAGTGGCTCTTCCTGCCTTTAACTGCCAGTAATTTGCGCCTGTGAGATCCATAGTAAACAAATGTAGTTGCAAATGGCCCCGTTTCACACTCATATCTGCCTTTCCATAGGTATTTTCCATTTGCTGGGTAACACAAATCCCTCTGACCTTTCTCGTCAGTGTCGTGTTGATCAGCACAAAAAGCAGAATAACACATTGAAAACCTAATTAAATAGAAGCAATAACTGAAAACCAGTTTGTCAAAAAATCTTCAACTTCATACATACAAGACATAAATGTAAAATGTAAAAGTCAGAAGAATCACAAAATAATATTGCCAAAAAATCTCCATGAATGTTCTACCACAGACAGAAATCTCTCTTTGCAGCAAGTGTGAGTGTCACAGCTTTAATAACCACCAGCTGGTAACATGAGAACATGGACTTGGAAAACTTAAGGTTGTTAACTGAGGGAGGGAGTAGTTCTATTTCACAAGAAATCTAATCAGAAAAGTCTCAGTTAAATATCTAGTGCCCAAAAAACAGTAAATTTAATTTTGCGGTAATTCATTTGTGATTAAGTTCTTCGGTAAACCCAGCTATGCCCCGAGCCGCAAGGCGGTCAGCAATTTAACAAAGAAGAAGAAAAAACTTTATGGTCATCTAATTTCGGTGAGGCCGAATAGAAGCAGGGTGAATTGACTTAAAAGGGAAACTCGTCAACAATGACCTTCTCCACTTCCTGGCTCGCTCTTGGGGTGAGAATGATTCTTTCGTATTACAATGTCAGCAGTCATCCTACTCCATGAATGTCAATCAGAGGTGACAACCTTAAGGTGTATGGATATTAGGCCACATAACAAAACACAATGGAACCCATTCTTTTTAAATTAGTCATTATATTTATTTGATTTTCATCGCACCTTAGCAAAACGGGAAAACACCTTATATCTATTTAGAAACAGATATCATAAAATTCAAAATGGCTAGATGTAATAACAAGTATTTGTTTATATATTGACACATTTAACTTAGACTTCTCAAGCATTTAAAACTGAAATCATAAATTTCTGTATGTTTACGATAAGTTATGCATCTTAACTGGATGTTTACGGACAGTAAAATAATTTTAGATTTTTTTTTTCTAACACCAACCACACAGATTCTTTAAAATCTTGTTCATAATCTACGATCAAACATGATAAAACATGAGTGCACTGCGATACTTCTTATACCTTTTAATTCTTTTAACATCTTTTTTAATTCTTTCTTACATCTTTTAATTCTCAATTTCTCAATCCTAAGCAATTGCTAAATACTGGGCAATCACCAGATTTTTGCTGGAATTCTGTTCACGCTGGGCTACTTCTGTTAGAAACATGTTAGTTAGTCCATATAGTGCAGTGATCCTCTGAGATGACAGTCCAGCTGGGCGCATCATCTGAATTGGTACCTGATGGGTGGAACCGTCTCGCACACTTCATCCTCGGCAAAAGAAGCATAGAACTCCAGGAAACTCTGATGCTGGGGGATCTTTGTGTTGGTGATGGTCTCTATCACTTCAGATACCCTATTTACACACACATACACACACACACACAGACAACATGCGTACAGAAGAACAAGCATGTTTTTTTTTAGATCTATTACAATTGAGCTGCTTTATATATGCATTCCCAGTATATAAAGGCACCGAAACACAGTGACCCCTGAAGAAAATTTTGACGGGAGTGGCCTTCAGGGACTAGTTATTTTTATGACAGTTGCCACGTCGCACCCTGTCTCTTCTACGGTTCCACTTAGAAAAGAAAATAATCCACATTTTGTTTTTCATTTTTGAGGCGGGGTGGTGACAGGGGTTGCCACATATTTACCAGTGGTGGCCATGAAGACATCAATATTTTGTTTAAAGCTTACTATATGCAAAACAATTAATACTAGATGATTCCTTATCTACTGATTATCCATGTTACGTTTGTCGTGTTTGAAGAGCTCAGGAAAAACACAGGATGTGGCAGCTGGAATAAGCATTATTAAAGCAGAGCGTGGTGCCTGTCAGCTCCTCAAGGTCTTGATATCCTCCAAGGTGGAGACGAGTAAGGAGGCCAAGGAGGAAGCTGGCTGCGTGTCAGGAAGAGCACAAGAGGCCGCTGGAAGGAGAGGAAGTGGTGGACGGTGGATTGGAGCGCAGGGGGGGGGGCTGACTCAGGATGTTTTCAGAAACTAATGCAAACTCGCTGGTGTCCCCTCCAGTTTGGCCCTGTCTCTGTGGGGGTGTGTTTCCTGCCTGGGAAAATGACCTTGCGATGTGGAAGGGTAGAGGGGACCATGAAAAGCGTTTATCCATCTAGGGGTCTGAGGTATTAACACATAATGGGCCTTGCCCAGCCACTGGTTGGAACCTGGGTGGCTTCTGATGGCACGCTGGGACCATGCCAGGTCTTGGCAGCATTTTCGAGAATTGGTTCCTGGAAGTGCTCATCACACATTTGCATTTAATAAGTTCCAAAGTGTTTTCCCCCTGCTGCTGCCAATAATATATTCAACAGCTGATCTCTTACTTTTGATAATCGCTGTGTAGCAGAACCAAAGAGCCAAGGTAATGCATACGTCTGCCATTGGGCACTACTAGGTCTCGGTGTGAATGAATGAAGAGTGTTGGTGGTTTCCTATTGAATTGCCCCATATGAAGGACATCCCCCAGTAGACAGTGACAGGTAAGGCAACTTGCTGGCACTGATAATAATGATAACAATAATAATCAAAAAGGCCAGGGGGAAGGGAAATCCCCCTTTGTTCAAAGCTGATAAGTGAAACAATCAGGGGTCCCCCCCCCCACCCTCTGAAAGTCAACCTTACCAATCAATTCCAGAAAAAACAAACAAGACCCCTAAAGTTAGAGTAACAGTAGGTCGCTTGGGCTGCTGTAACTGATATGTGAACATATAAGTGGATAATTTACAACTGAGACAGAAAACAGTGTAAAATGTCTCAGGGGCCAAGGACCCACAGTTCAGGCAGCAGAAAGCATGTAAAATAGCATGGATTGTGCAATAAACATTCCTCATTTTCATTAAATGCTATTTGGGAGTATAGTGAGGTCATTTCTGTGTCACATAATACAACAGGAGGTTATACGTATCTGCACCATGGGTTTAATTACTTTTTTTATTTTGCTTTCATTCCGTTTGACAACATTAGTCTGAGATAATGCAAAGTACCTTGCATTTTTCATTTTAGTCCATCATATGTCCATGATGTAGCTGATAGCCCCAGTATAGCAGTGACCTATACCAGTCCTTCACGAACAGCAACACCCACACACACAAGAACAACTCTGCAGCTGCAAGGACGTGGCTTCTTGGCACTGATGACTGAGACCTATTCTTATGATTGAAGGTCCTTTTGATTCTAACATAACCTGAACTTTGCAGGTTTACATACGGAACAGAACATTGTGTCAATTTTATGTCCAGGCTAAATTTAACCCTATTGAGAGAACCTTATTTTAAGCATATCTATTGTTATAGTGATCTTGCCAATAAGATGACTTGGTAGTGTTTAATAACTATGCCCTGAGGTAAAGCCTGGCGACCTCTATATATTTATATTATTTATCATATATATATTATATATTTCAGTAAGGGAATCAGATATACAATAAATAAAATACAATAAAAATCATACTGTAATCTTTAAAGCTCACAAAGCTCACAGAGCCCTTTAGATCTGCCTGCTATGGATAACATACCTTTTTTCCAGCCTTTCTTGGTTCTGGCAGTAATTACCGAAGAACATGGCATTCTTATAGAACAGATGAGTTATTTCCAAGTTGTGATTTTGCTGTAAGAAAAAAATTCCATATTGTAAATGCAGTGCTCTAAAATGTGTACGCCTTTGTTGATATTAAACAACAAATTACTTTGTTTGCCAGAACTTGAACCTTTTTTCATGGCATAAGCATTGAGTAGGTGTTATAAGAAACTTTAATGATGTTTCATTGATTTCGCAGTAACCCATCCTTTCTTCTTCATCCACTCATCTGGGTCTGGGTGAGGGGGCCAGATTGGACGGATGGACGGGTTACCGCCAAAACTATGTACCATCATTAAATGAAGAAATCATGAAAAGCACCTTCTCGGTTGTTTCATCAAAAGCCAACTTAATTAATTTATCGCATGATTAGAAATGCATCAGTAGCAACCTAAGAGAAACACAGTAATGCTAGGAGGAGATAAGCCTCCTAATGTGGCTAGAAAAAACATTATGCCTTTGATATAAACAAGCAGGACACGAGCAGCGTTTTCTATTTTAAGTGTCAGATACATCGCAAATGGAAATAGGTAAGGCTGTATTTGTGAACACTGGAAAATGTTCAGCTTAAAGGAAGTAACCTGAGTACACACGAACTACCGCAATTTAAGACCTTGTTACAGGAACGTGTTGTACAGATGTTAGACTTGCTTTAGGGGCAGTTGTGACATTTGTTTCAGTTTGAAAAAAGACTTACACAGTAATATGCAGTGGGAAAGGTAAGCAAAATGCATTATAAACTTGCATACAATCAGCTTAATGCTAATAATGTGTCCCTCTCCTACCTAAAGTATGCACTGTACCTTTAGTAAATATCATTCGCAACCCTTTCTCCCACCTGTAACTGGGGGCAAACCTAGATATTCATTATCCCGATTTGGGGTCAATATGCCCTAAAACCAGAAAATACAGCTTCTACAGAAACATGTATCTGCTGGATTATTCCAACAAACTCTCATTTGTAACGATCAAAACGGCAGCTTTTATAGCATTTTTGACTTTATAGGCACCCTGCCGGGGTATTAAAATGTTCAGTCTTGGCAGATCAGGATATATATTAGTAATGGGACACACATGTAGCACATTCTTGAACAGTAAGCATTCTCTTAAACTGAAAAGAGTGTGGTATTAATTATTTATTTAACTTGAAGTCATTATGAGAAAATGCAGTAAGGGAAGTCACTCAGACACCCAAGTACCGAGGTAATTTATAAAGCTATGCTGCTTGGCGGATAGAAGCGCATGCCGTGTGTTAAAGCTGTTGCTCTTTGTGCTTCTAACTAAATGTAGATAATAAGAGACATGATGTTTTTGTGCACATCTGCCCTAAGGGTCTGTGAGAAAGGGGTTCATGCAGGCCTCATCCTTCACGACATCCTTTCTTGTCTGGTTAGCTGGCCCACTCCAACCTCAGACACTGTGTTTCACGGTCACCTCCTTCCCACGTGGGCAAGTTTATCTACAAAGCCCTGGCAGTAATCTTTTGTATTTCTCCTTAAAAAGATTATAGCCCATCATTTGTTCAGTGCATTCCCCTGGCTTGTCGTTGTACAGCTGTTTAGATTTGTGTGCTGACATGCAAGGCTGGACGTTGTCTGCAATGTGCAGCGATGGAGGTTGGGGGTTGGGGGGGGGCAGGGTTTCCTTACCTTGAAGTAGGCTATGAGCTCCTTCAAGCTCATCTCCTCCTGGTCCTCATGTCTGCCTTGGACAGGGAAATGATCCCACTGGGAGTATTCCTTTCCTGCGACCTACGCAGAGACACACGTTTGACTGAGAGAGAGCAGGCCTGAATCTCTCTCTCACACATGCAAACAAATATCAGTTTACCTACCATTGTGGGGAATTGACATTAACTTTCACTTTATTTCAATACAATTACAAGTATTTACTACAATGAAATTTCAGACGGTGGGGTGGGGTGGGGGTGGGGTTGTGCTTTTATTGTCCCCCTGTTGTCAATCAGGAATAAATCTCATAGTCGCAGAGTGCCAAGTAAAGAACACTGAATGTCCACAGGTTGTCTAAAAGTTAAGCAATTCACCAGGTTGATTATTCCTCCTAAGTTAGAGGACATAAGGCAAAGGAAATGTAAACCATTTCAACCAGTTTAAAATGGCTGAATGTTGAGTTTTACTCTCATGTCATTACTACATTACCAAAACACAGCTATTGTTCATGGCATCCTTCCAATATTTTGGTTTAAAGGACCAGTGCCTGCTGGTGATGAATTAAATTCCCATAGAGACAGAGAGAAAATATGGTCCTTTGAAAGATAAGAGAACAATCGTAACAGATGCCCATGTTGCCTTGTACACAGGGGTGGGGGAGGGGGGGGGTCATTATTTTTTGTACTTCAGTTTGAGTCCAAACAGAACCTCTGTATCTCTTCAATATCTGACCAGCACAGGAAATGACATGCATATGAAGAGAGACAGAGCTACAAAATATATGACCTATCATAAAGAATGCACTCGGTAACATTACGTACACTGAGTCAAATTTAAAAAGTGTTCTTTTTGTCTCTTTCTGGAAGGGTATTTTTGAGGTTATTTCAACTCATCATTGGTTCGTAAATCATTCGTTGTATGACTAAATAATATTAGCTGTAGTTTGAACAGAATAAAATATAGGGCTGAAAAAAGCAGCAATTTAAACAGTGCCTAAGAGTTCCATTTGCCTTTGACATCACACTTTCATAACACACTATAGTATATTATAATATTATACACTATATTGTTAATATTATAGTGATAATATTCCTGCTATGTCAATGACCAGAAAGTCAGCTTGGGATAATTTATGCATAGATGACCCTCAAGTGACAACTTAACTAAAGGCTTATCATTGTTTTTTCCAAAGCATATGTTAAACTGACTGATGCAAAGACATGCACTCAAAAGCTTTGCAGCTGGAAAGATTTTCCTCTTATCTGTGGAAACAAGACAAGATAAAGTTCACGAGGGAATATGTCAAGGTGACTTTCATGCGTGCAAAAAAATCTGTCTTGCAAAATCTACTACAGACGAAAATACAGACAGAAAAGCATATCTATGAAAGCAGTCAAGACCTAAGTTAAACCTCTGCAAACATTACTTATCCTATTACCAGAGGCAATGACCAAAGACAAGCAAAAATAACATCACGCAACACACCTGTTTGCTATTAATACAATCTGCCCTCTTTTCCACTGGACTAAGCCTTGGAAAACGTCAAAAGAACCCAATGTTTGTCCTGTTTTCTTCTTAGCAATATACCATAGAGATTTTGGGCTTTACCAACACTAAAATTTTTCGGCAGAAATTAGCTTCAATCCTATCTTGGCTTAAACAATAAATATTAAATCACGCAGAACTCCAGGTCCCACTGATATATTTTCACTAACCATATTCATTCATAATAGATTTCATTAGTGATGAATGAGCCTAAATAGGTTCATGGTTATGTTGCAGTACTCATATGGGCTATATTCTTTGCACTGGATGCTTAACTGGTAACAAGAAATGTTTAAGATCAGAATATTTAATATGACAACCAAGCAAATTCAATATATTCCACTGAAAACCTTCTTGAAAAGAAAGATGTACAGTATGTATTTGTATTAATTCTCCTTTTAGTAAAAGGAGCCTCCCTTAAGTCTTGGGTTTTTCTATCTCATCTCTGCCTGCCTGGAATTTACAGCACATATATAAAGAACCAACATAAGGTAAAACCAGCTTGTTTCTCTCTCTGTCTCTTGTTATGAGGTGACGCCGCAAGGTCACTTGTGCTACTGATGCATGCCAGCACAACGCATAAGGAACACAGACGACATAACGGCCTCGGAGCCACCAATCACATGCAGCCACAGTAACACAGCGTCACTGCTATAAACAGATATCAAGGTGCAAAAACCGAACACTGCATATCTATGCAATTCTCCTTTGGATCTCCAATTGATCGAAAAAATAAAGGTACATCAACATAATGCATATCTGCATATATTTCTTACGATAACACTACAGTGCTTCGAAAAAGTCCACACATTCTTTTTAAAACAGGTTATTTGGTATATTGGTGGCAATCATATTATTTCTAACAATAAGAAAAAATATGCCAAAGAGTTACAGTGTATATTACTGAAAACTCCACAAGACAATGTAAGGAGACAATGTAACAATGTTGTTTCATTGGAGAATGGAATTCGTACACCTATAAACTGTAAAAAGCTAGTAAAATGTACCAATTTATATCCATTACAGGCTTGCCTTAGAAGCATGTTGGGTACTTCAGATTGAAAAGACTGGAGAAGCAGACAGACTGTCTTCGTTCCCCATGAGCTTCACATCTCAGCCATTAAGCATGGAAGACAGCCAATTTCTCCAGCTGTCATCCTCATATGATGATATTCTGCATTTTTCTTTCACGTAATCTGTTAGTCTTGGGGCTAGCATAACATACTCAGTGCATATACTATGCAGCTAATTGCATACATAAACATTACACAAACTGTATATCACACACAAGCATGACAAGGCAATCTAATACCCCAAAATACTATTTGGGGAAAAAAAAAACTTCCTCGGGGACTATGTGAGAAGCAATCAAATGAGCATGAACAAGCCAATGCTCAAGGCCCCACTGTGCATATAAGCCACACTGCTGATGTTAAGGAGATTCTATATCTCCCTGACACGGTGTTGAATGATGCGTGGACTGGCCTTTTCTGCTCCTTTTGCAAACACACTACTGCTGAGACACTTCCCCCTGTGACCCTCCCCCTCATTCAAGCTTACAGATCTGTTGGTATGGGCACATATAAGGCCCATATGTGCCTAGGACCCAAAGATGCATTTCTCTGTCAGGTCTAAGACAGGCATTCTGTATCCTATTTCAGAACGGAATCCTCAAAGCCCATCAATGTAGGGTGATCTCACAGGCTAAAACAAAGTAGGACCTACCCCTCTTTAATATGTAAATTTCACTATTTCAATGCAATTGGCCATTAAAGCCTTATCCTGGATTTATCTTTTTGTGATTTAAAAGCTTCAGCAACAAAACTCTCTTTCACATGCACCTTTTCACACTGAGCCATTAGGCCATTGTTTCAGAGCACATGCATCTAGCAAAACACTCCAGGTCACAACATCAGGATTTATTCTGTCTCCTGGGTTGGGGAAACAGAGCCAGAAGCAACAGGAGAATTCCCTCTTCACCGCAGGATGTGTTTGTGCTGCGTGCCAAGCAACTAGAAAGTATATGGAACTTCCAGAAAAAAACAGGAGGTTATTTCATCTAGCTTGAAAAAAGTCCCAGTTAAAGTCGATGCTGTCGTGGTCATATCTCTGTGAGTACATTTTGGTTATACTTTCCCTTAGGTTTCCCATATGACAGACTATACTACATATCAGACTACATACATCTCCCCATACTACAACCTAAACTTTGCTCACACTACGGGTAGCTCAATTCCACAATTGCCAAGCATTGCCACGTGGAATAAGAGTAACATCTTAAGACCACACAAGAAAGAATGATTAAATTAGTTACTTAGTCATATCTCAGGAATACCAATAAACACTTGAAACAGAAGTCATTTGGTTGACAATATGGCTTTCCACAGTAGGGGTCTGGGATCAGGCTGATCAAAGTGAAAGCACAATAACTGTATATTTGCAGGGAATGTACCAACCAGGGGGAGTCATGGGAAGGTGATTGTCTAGTCTGAGCTACCAAAGGTCATCAAAGATAACTGAACCATAGCAGACCACAACACCAAGTTTACTGGGCAGCACAACTGGGCAGCCCATTTCAAAATGTCACGTATAGATGCATCATTACTATGGCCTAGAATAACTGAACTGAAATGACGTCATAGTCTTTTATGCACAATGGCCCATTCTCAGAGGCAGGAAGCTGTGTTCAGAGCACTAAACTCCCTTCCTGTACAGCGCTACAAAACGGTAATTTCACACAATAGTTTTTCTGCAGTATACAAATTCATCATTGGCAGATTTTGACAACATCATTTTTAAACACTTGCACAAGGGGGCTGGAGGGAGTTATTTTTATTTTCTGATTAAAAAATAAAAAAGGAACAAGTGTGAGGTGCCCAGTGTAAATTTAAACAAGTGACTGGAATTTCACATAATTCGATTTTTCTGCCCTGTCCCATCAGTAGTACTATAGCAAACTTATTACTGCTAACCAAATAGGGTCATACAGATATTCTTTAAATTAAAAAAAATCAGTCTGTTAGTTTCCTGTTCTTAAAAGTCAACCCATTTAAATGAATTTGGAGATGCCAATACAGCACAGTCAAAGTGGTAAAGGATACCAGTTAACCATTTCTGTGATTTTTAATTTTTTGGAGCAGGTTTGTCCAGGAATGGCTCTCTGCTATAAGCAATAAAGATGAGCTTAGGTGAAAGAAGAAGACCAATAGGTGACTGCCAGGAGGAAGAGAAACACATACAGACACTGAGTAACTCTGGGGGGTGGGGGATCATGAGAAGAGATCAATGGAACAGGAAGCAATTCAGATGTAACTTTCAGTGAAAAATATGAAAATATATTCATCATTTATTTGCACAAACTGATTTTACAAGTCATTATTTCAAGCCAGGCAGTTTCCAACTGTTCATCCTAAGCAGTGTTGTGCAGTGAGTTATTACAGTGGAAGTATTTTATTCATGACTGTATATCGTAACATCAGGCACCAGCTGCAGCACAGGTTGGTGACGTAGGCTGGACGCTAATATGCCAGCCCTGTGCACCCCAGAGCAAGTTCAAGCTAGTCATGTAAATGAAAGAGCAGTTTCTAATAGAAAGCACATTTTTGGTTTCCTAACTTGGATGACAGTATTACGACACTGAATTGGTGTCAAAAGTCGGACAAAAGGTTTACATCCAACTCACCGTAGCAATGAATGAAGAAGATGACGGCTAACAAAACTGACAAGCTCTTCGGATAAGTGATGAGGGCACTTTGCAGAAAATGAGCTATCGAAAAAATGCCCACAGAAAGACCTGTCAGCAGAAAGCTGCCTAGATAATGCAGTGCCGGGAGATCGTGGCTTCGGGAAGCCAGCGAGAGCGATTTGGAATGAAAGCTGCCCTACGGCACAGCATTGAGAGGGTGCGGCATCAGGCAGCCATCGAGGGAGATCCCGAGTGCGGAGGGCTGCAGCAGCTGAGAAGTCAGCATCACTCCCACCGCGTGAAAAGCAGGTGTTCCCCCTGAGTGGACAGCTGTCAGCAGCACTAGAACTGGTCTGCTTGCCAGGATACAATGGTGATGTACCATGAGAGCACCTCAATACCACAACAGGTAGCCATGGCTGATGGTCGTACAGCTGGGTCTCGCGCCATGGGGGAAGGTATTAGCAGTCCTCTTCAGTATAGGGCTAGTGACTTTTTTTTAGTGACGATTTGATTTACTGTGGGCAGCCCTGTAGTAGTGACACTCGAGGAGGCACTGGCAGAGGCTGAATTTGCGGAGGTGATACTCTACCCTGATGTACACCCTTGCAGTGTAGCTGAACTGAAGGATCAGGGTGAAGAGACAGTATGACTGGAGAGGAAATCACTGCGAGACTGGCCACTGCGGTGGAAGACAGGCCAGGTGGGGTGGCAAGAGAGTCTATTTTGGCTTGGCGGCAAAGGAACTGCTTGAGTGTGCAGGAGTACGCACCACTATCAGAGTTTCTATAGGAACTCGGACATCTTCGCAAGTGCATGACAAAGACTGCACACATACTAACCTAGTGCAGCACCAGACTGGCATCAATACGGCAGCCCCGATTCACCTGAGGCACCACTAGCTCTCATGGGCCGGCAGACAGAGGAACAAAAAGTCAAGGAGATTACAGATGGGACAGTCATTAAACCATACAGCAGCCTCTGGGCTGCACCTGCTGTCCTAGTGAAACTGGTGGTTCTATGTTGACTACCACTGCCTGATTGCTATCACTAAACTGGACTCCTTCCTGCTGCCTCACATTGACAATGCTCTTAACACCACCACAGGGTCAGTGTGACTCAGCTCCCTTGACCTGTACAGCGGCTATTAGCAGGTGGCACTCACTCCAGAAGCTAGAGGGAAGACATTGGGACAGGACCTGAAGCAGTTTGGAGCGATGCCAATCAGGCTATACAATGTTCCTGTCACTTTTGAGCAGCTGATGGAGCTAGTGTTGGCTGGCAGACTATGTAGCTAATGTGTGGTACATCTGGATGGCTGGCTGGGCCATTCACCAGATTTGGATAATCTCTAAGAAGTCTTCAGTGCCATCCGTACAGCAGGCCTGAAGCTGAAGTGCAACTCCTCCAGCGGCAGGGCAAGTTCATGGGGCATGTGGTTGGCACCAATGGCACCACAACTGATCTTGACAAGATCACTGTGGTGTTAACCACAACCAGAGGATGGCATCTTACTACTTTCTGAGTTGTTTGAGCCAACAGTACATTAGTTCCACCACCAATGGGAGAAGAGCATTATCAAAGATTTTAAGAGACCTAAAGCATTTCTTTCTGGTTGCAGACAAATGTGAGAGCTTAGATCTTGACATTGCACAATTCCAGAATCCACAACTAAAATCACCCTTTTTGGAGGGTGTTGCAATATGACAAGGTGAGTGATTAATCGTTTGGCAGTCCTAATTCATACACACAAATTTAATGCAGAATCAATGACGTGATCTTGCTTTCATACTGTTTTTGCACAACATGGAAAAGCCCCAGACCATCAGCTGAGGAATTTTTTTTGATGATAACTACAGAAAAGTGAACAAAGCTATTTCCCTCTGACATCAGGGAATTTTAATAAAAACATACGGCTGACGTACCTGCCTGAATGCATGCAGATCATGGCAAGCAGATGTCACTGCAACTTTGACACAGATGGAACATTTCAGATCAATAACTGCCCGAAAACTACCAGGTGTGACTGCATGACTAGGAAAACTGTGTGCAGAGGCATTGTGAACATGACAGGAAATGTACCTGTAGCAGAGCTTTCTTTACAAAGCATGGCAGTGGGGCACGGAGAGTCACTTGCTCAAGGGGAATCATCTGGGCATGGGCAGACACTGGCTCATGGGGAGTAACTTGGTCATAGGGAGTCACTGGCTCATGGGGTGACACTGGCTTATGGGGAGTCACTGGCTCATGGGGAGTCACTTAGTCATGAGGAGTCACTGGCTCATGAATAATGGCTAGCTCAGGGTAATGCTCTGGTTTCAGGATTTTTAAAAGGATGTTCTCCGTTTCAAGAACCACTTATATAGTAACTTGAATTAATAAAGACCCACTCTATTCAAAGACGGTGTGCTCAACAAATCACTATACAAGGTGAAGAATGAATGCTATATTAGATCCAGCAAAAATTCTTAACCTCATTCCATGTCCGGCTTTTATCACATTTTAACGCCTATCCACGACTGCACAAGGCAGTATTTAAATGAAGATGGCTCTTCAGCATGCTATGACGGATTAAGCTTTCAGGTGTCAGAACTGTGTCCCTCTGGACCTAGTTATGATTAAGGCTGCTAAATGGAAGCATAAGTTTGCTCTTCTGATGAGATCTCAAGCTGGAAGTTGACAGAATCCACTTGCATAAAAGAAACTAGATGCAGTTGGAACAAAAATGCATTCCTTAGATGACCCTGTCATTAATCCTTACTCTTCTGACACCTGCCCAACTCTGTACAGTCTCAACCCCCCCCCCCCACCACACACACAAACACACTCTCCCCACCTCCCCAAAAAATACTTATTAAAAGCCCAAATTTATGTGACTTGTCTCAATGCAATCAGGTTAATTATATTTGGGTAGATGGATGTGCCATGACGAATTGACACTGCTTCAATTTTGTGGCAGTTTATCTCAAAATTAAATGAGTTCCAGACCTCATTCTTTACAAAGCAATGTTCCTATGAAATTTGAAAAAGACCTAACAAATACTTTTACAAATACATTTTCCAGTTTTTCACCCATACAACGTGTCAGAAAAGTTTGAAAAAGATCCGTCAAATAATCTTTGAGTTATTGCATTAATGAGATAAGTATGTGAGATGGCATACCAGTCACAAAACCTTATGCGTCATTTGTTCAGGGACTACAGATAGTTATAGAAATGAAAAAAAGAAGACCATTTCCCTCTGATACCGCTGCTTCGGATGACTTCTATGATGGCAACCCTTCATTTTTCAAATGAAAAAATGATCAGTTACTGAGCAGCACAGCGTGACCAGCCCAAGAAACCAAGAAACATTTGTTTCACTTTAGTGTCGCTGTTTAAAAATGTTCCCCTTTTCTGTGCTTTAAGTTCCCTATCATCAATGTTGACTCACACTGTTTTTCAACTAAACTTCCTATGTTTCATTACAGAATTAGTGTTTTCCAGGGAAAAACAACAACAAACAAAACAGGCTGGTGGCCAAAGAAGGATATATCACTGAGCACATTGTGTTAATCTGAAAAGTACAAATGAATTGCATGCCAAAATGCATTAATGAGACAAACATAAAACAAATGTGGATGAGAAGAGCTCTACATTAATTGTTACAGCCCGCAGAATCAACAAGCCATGACAAGCATGTGATATTTAACTCCATTTCTCTTAAATTTGTATGTGAAAGTGTGACTTCATAAAAAAAAAGTCCCCACCTCTCTAGCGGTGAAGTCCACTGCATGAACTCATGTTAATATTGCCATAATGAAATCACACACTTGACCTAATCTGAGTAAGTAGCTGATAAAAACCAGCCATTACACTCACAGTTTAACATAACATGGGAGAAAGATGACTCCATCTGCTGCCCTACAGAGTCCACCTAAAGACGTAATGAGAGTGCAGATGAAAGGAAACGAGAACACTGTGTATGGTGACTGCCCTTGTTCTCAGTGGCCCTCTGGCCACTTGGCAGGCTATTTTAATAATGAGCTTGTTAGCATGAGGGAGTGAGTCTTTTTGATGGTGCTTTGTGGTGAGAGCACACATCTGAGCAGTCTGTCGTCTTTAGGCCCTTAAACAAGAGCAAGACACTCTGACAAGAGGCACTATGAGCCTAATTGTCTATAATTGGCCCTCTGAATAACTCAACTAAAAGACGGAGGCAATTCGCTATTACCAAATCCCTGAAAAATAAATATCAGACTAATGACATTTTTTAGCTGTCAGACATATACCTCTTCAGTCTGGTCTGAAATTATAATTGCTTTATAAATTAGTTTATTTGATTAATGCCAAATGGGTTGTTATACCTGCCTTAGCCTTGCCCTCTCTGTTAAGATGTGAGAACTGTCTCTCTCACCTGGCCGTAGCCCCCATAGGTCTCCCTACTTTGTTGCATATTACACTGAAGTCTAGACGGAATCCTCACACCTATCAAACTAATTGGCACCAGACTGCAAGGTTGCCTAATGAGAACATTTCCTTTTGTGTCCTCATGTGTCCTCTTTTTCATCATTACAGACGTCTGCTCAAATTCACTATGATGAAAGTGGACATAAAGAAATTAGGTATATAGAAAACTGGCAAACCACTGTGCAAAATGCGAAGTACTGAACTACATGGGTAATTATAATCTGGAGGAAAATCCCTTGGTTGATTGGTTTGGCTCACTTACCATTTGGCTATGATAAGTGATGTGTATTTTCACACAAAAAGAGGACAAAATGTAAAAATATGAATATATTGATGAAGAACAACTTTGAAGCATTGTGTTGTCTCTAATGGAACAATTTGGAAGAACAAATGCTGATTTGAGCAGAAATGAACAGAACTGCAACACAGAGCAAATGTGTGAAACTGGACCGAGCAGGATAATATAAATTATATAAAGTATCAGTATTATTGGAAGGAATATATGTTTCAAAAAATATAAATGACACTTTTCTTATTTTTTTCTGGAAATGAAAAATGGCTTTTAGTCTCCTGTTATATATTTTATATGTCTTTTCTTCTGTAAAGGTAGACACAAGCCATTAGAATCCGTGATATTTGCTTAAACATCAATTGTTGTGTTTAACAAATGTCAGTTTCGGCCTGACGACAGCCCCCTAACCTGATTGTTTTTAAACATCACACCTGCATCTGGTCACAATACACTTCTCCTATTGTTCAAAACAACAGGACTGGTGTTTCTGTTTTAAGACTGAGCTGGATTATGCAAATGGTCTGTGCAAAAGAGCAAAGCTCTTCTATGTCAACAACTACTTTAAGAGCCTCTACTATATGACATTTGATTCCAGGGGTGCCGCTAGAGAATTTGGGCCCCATGATAGCATATCATATTGTGCCCCCAACCCAAACCATCCATCCATCTTCCAACCCGCTTATCCTGTTCAGGGTCGCGGGGGGTCCGGAGCCTATCCCGGAAGCAATGGG
>JAODKL010000107.1:24667933-24685310 GCA_026780765.1 Petrocephalus schoutedeni
ACTGGGCCGGATTCGAACCCTGGTCCCAGAGGTGTGAGGCGGAAGTGCTACCCACTGCGCCACCGTGCCGCCCCAACCCAAACCAATCCAAATAAATTTTTTAGGGCTCTTGGAATCATCCTGACTTTCGCCCCTATACAGCACCCCTGTTTGACCCACATGAACGCAAGTTACACAATTAGGCATTTTCAAGACATGAATGAAAAATAAATTTTACTCACAATATCATTGTATGGCATGTGACTAAAAAGTTAACCTGATGTAGGATTCACAAAGAACCGTCTAAACAATGTCTGTGTCATTTTAGTGTATTATTTTATAGTTCTGAATGCCTTGCACAAGTCACACATTTTCAGACTGCAGTAACACTGCTACACTGTGTGTGTGTGTGTATGTGTGTGTGTATGTGGGGGGTAAATCTAAACAAATAGCTCACAAATAGTCAATAAATAGTCTTCCAGGTCTCAGCAGATACAGTCCCAGCTCACTGCTCATAAACAGATACGGCAGGTTTAAGATCACCAAGCCACAATAAGTGAATTATACCTTTTAAGAAGCCCCGGGCTGGGACCTGGGCTGGAACCCGGGATTGCTCCGCCTCTCCTTACATCCCAGTGTGACAGCCTGATGCTAGCAGAGGGGGAATTTCATACATTCCCTGGAACGCATGCTCACCTAATCACTACCACATGCTTTCCTAATTCAATACAGAGTACAGAGATGCTAATGAGCTGGAAATGAGATTTTACCATTTGGGAGGAATAAAACAAATAGGGCGCACAGCACAGTACAATCCTGGGCTGCTAACAGCCTGTAAGTGTGTTTCTTAACTGGATAGACTTTAAGCGGGACATCTGCATTGATAATTGATGAAGTAATGTGCTGTTACCCTTGGTGCAACTGTATAAGAACAGTTGGATGTTGGACAGCATGGATAGATACTTCTCAAGAAGTCCACGAAGGAAAATGAAAAGTTTTCTTCTGGTGCAGATCATAAACCAACAGAGGGCATTTTCCTAGTGGTCAGTGGGGCACTTGGCATGCTCACCCTTGCCATAGCACAGTGTGTCATTTATTTTTGCCACATTTGAAGAAAAAACACCACAGTAAGGCAATGCAGCCTCACTAATTTCAGTCTGAAGTGCCACATTTTTAGAAGCATTTTTAAACTCTGAGCACTTACATATGTGTTGCTGACCGGTGGGTTTGCGAGATAATAAATATAGATTCCTCCCTGGCTTTTTCGATCTTAATGATAGGCTGGCAACCACCGTATGCTCCAGTCACATGGTAATTACAGTAAACTGAACACAGAGGGAAGTTTGTGGACTAGGAATGAACCCCGTGTGGTAGGCTTGGGATGTGAGACAACGCCTCTCTCAGAGGGCCTAAGAAAGGACAGAGAGTTTGACACACTGACATTGCCCATGAAAATGGGGCAATGAGGTGAGAAAGAGGTGCGAAAATGACATAAGAACAGCTGCCCGAGAGTCAAAATAGCACAAACATGATTGCTATTAAACATACATCTTTTAAAATGTATCTAATGTATCTAAATATCCTTCAATAATACAGTTTTTAATCTTTGCATGGAGATCTTGAACTGAGTAGTCCCCACGTCTGCCTGTTTTCTTCAAACCTACATCATCTGTCCACAAGTTCCCATCTCAGTAAAAGCAGCTGCCTAGGTGAGCGGGTATACCAGCCAGGTGAGGAGAACAAAGGCTTTGCGGGCAGCTGTGATGAAATCACTGCTCCAGAACGAATGAGTGAAAAGACAAACACAGGAAGGAGGAAGAAAATGTTCTTATGTCAGATTTGTTCATTTCACAGTTAATCGTGACCAGATTTTTCCTTTAGAGATGCTTGACAGAAGTCATGCTGCAGTGTCCGAGCTGCATGTCTTCATCACTTACGAGGACATTTGGGTGTGGTAAGGAGGGACCACAGAGCAGCAGGCAGTCCTGAAAATACTCCTGTGTCACATTGGGAATGTCAGCCTGGGACCGATGGGAAGCAGACCTCAATGACTGTACAACAGAGTGTCGGCTTGTAGGGTACGCAATTAGCCATGAGCGGCTGCCATTTCTCTGGAGAGGACCTCCCACCCACCCAGCCCCTCAAAGAGCCCCTCTCGGGGAGCTCTGGAAACTGGAAACTTTTGGCTAATATTAGCTTGCCACTATAAAAAACAAAACTCTCTCTCTTATTACCCCTTGCAGAAAAAAATTACCAATATGAAAACCGCACTTAGTGTATACATTTACGGTATAGTGCACATTGTAACCTCCTACAGTGGTACACACTTAGTGTCAAGCTTTCACCTTGAGACATACTACGGGGTACCAAAGCTGGACTGCAGTGATCTTAACCTCTTTCTGAAATGGAATCTACAGGACAACCTCAGCCTTAAACATACATTCCCCCTCAAATGGTCTCATTATAAGAACCTCAACTGTCACTTGCCACACTGAAAAGTATGGTAAGGTTAGTTACTGCCTGACTTGCGTCCAGGCTACTGTGGCTATCTGTTCTTTTTAGAATAGGAGAAAATATCTCCCCTTTGTGTAAACCTTCAGTGAGTGCAGTAACACAAACACCTTTGACCTTTACAGTCCCATAAACAATCCACACTCTCACTCTATTGTCCTCAGCTGGGGGGTGATGTTAACAAAAACTATACACTGATAAACGAATCCATTTGAGGTGTTCACAATACTGAATAATAATGATGGTCTATTTGCTCTTTGTACAAGTATGAGTACAGGTACACCGCAATGCTTATTTTCACATGTCCCCTCTTGCTGTCCTTTGAGACACACACACATATATATACTGCCCCATGACTGGCCCCAAAAAAACATGTTATGCTGTGACCACCATCAGGAAAGCAAACCCTGTTCTCCCATGTGACAGGCTAGGACACAAATCACTAGACTAAAATGAAGATTAAATAGCAGAAATAGCATTTGATAAAGCTGCAGTAAACATCGCACCCCATAACCAGATTAACCCTACCATTACATTACAGTTACTCTTTTAAAAAAATATTTTTGGTAACACTTTACTTGAGGGGGCACAAAGAAACGTAGTCGTACACTCTGAGTTACTGTATTAATTAACCAGATAACAAGTAAATAAGTCGTTGTGCCTCTGAAGTAAAGCATTGCAATATCAGACATTTTCTTCTGAAAGCTGATGGTGATTTGTAACTATAATTTAGTAAAAAAATACACAACAGAAATTAGCTTTGTTAGCTTTTGGTAGTTTACTGATGATAATATATTTGCCGTCATGGTTCACAGAGTGAAACCCTAACAGACAATGCTGAGTATCTTGTGAGCCTATATTGGGATGGCAATAAACCCCTTCACCCTTTACAGAAATGAGAGGGAAGTATTTCAGATGGGATTTAAAGCCTTTTCAAGGAAGACTATGAGTGATAGAAGCAAGATCAAAAGGAGCCGCACTAAATCTGGTTTCAATATGGCACTTCCTCTAAAGGCAGGAAATAGCCATAATCTCAACAAAAAAATCCAATAAAAGTTGTCTGTGAGTGCAGGACCCACTCCTCGGCTACTTCTGAACTTAAGAAACTTCTCAGACAAATTGATTTAATTTAGGAGACAGGAAGGCGGTTTGAAAGAAAACAGTGTGGAGGGTGACAAAATAGCTAGATTCCATCTACAAGAAGTCCCCTGCTCAATGCACACTTTGGACAGCACGGTATCTGTCGTTTTAACACCATGACTGATGATCCAATTAAAAATAAAAGAAGACTACGTCCTGGGCTGCAATCAAGAGCTAACAGTGTGTTACGATCAACACAGAAGAGAAAAATCCTCTGCAATGCAGGAAGCCTGTCTTAAAGATGGATGTATTAATGCAAGAGCAGTAGGTGAACAACATTTCAGGATAAACAAAAGAAGAGAAATTAAAGTAACCCAGCCCATGTAAAAACAAAACATGAAACTCTGGAGAAAATTAATATGCCACAACTCTGCACCATCAAAGGAAATTCTGTTTGAATTTTAAATATGATCTTCACTCCTTCTTTGGATTTTAATTAGAGATCAAATGACTCGACAAAGCATAGTAAATAGTACCTTCAAAAGAAACATTTAAACTTACAAAAATAATCATTTGCTATGCATGTTATTAAGTGTGCATGTTATTTATTACTTTTTCTAAGTTTCAGATGATAAATCTTTTTGTTTTGAGTAAATAATTATGCTGCTATTTGAGGAGAGTATTACTACATGCTTCTTTATTAAAACTTGATACACCTCCATAATAATTTTTAGTCTTCTCATGAAAAGAGATCATTTATTAATAAGTGAGGCTTTGGAGGGAAGTTAAGACACATTAGTAAGAAGCCCTTAAACCATGTGTAACTTATTCTCTTGTCTATAGAGGTAAATCACTCATGCTGCGGCCATTATTGCCACTATTGGCATGTCTCCTGTCATTGATAAAGGGTGTCATAATTATTCAACATCTGTGGGCTCTGTGTAAAGTCTATAAACTTGCTTCTAAAAACTCCAGATTAGCATCAAGGTACAGTATAAACTTAGGGAAACGTATAGTTGAGCCTGTTATTTAGCCAGCCCATTATCAAAACAGCTGGCACAGGGAGAGCAGTGCATGCAAAAGGATTGGTGCAGTGTTCTATAAAGAATCGGTCCAAGAATATGTAAGGTAGCCTGAAGCAGCCTGTAAGAGCAGATGAGGGCGATGCACACGCTCCCCATACCACTCACACAGGCCCCAGACAGCTCCACAAAGCATGTCAGTCTGCATTATTACTCATACAGAGGCCTTGATCCCAGCGTGGCTGTTAGTTCAGGGTAAGTGGCGCCACGACAATGCGGCACAGACGCTTAAATACAGCCGCCGCAGATCGTGTTGCTCGTGTGTAAGCGGAGAGCTTGCTGCTGTTTGCGCTCACTCATGCTGAAAAGATTCTTTTCCACTCCATTTCACTGAAAGTGATTATTACTAATCAGGGCCCTTGGAAAAAAGTCACGGTCACCGTCTTCTTTAATAACGCAGCAGCGCCATAAATAAGTGAATTTTCACCCTCAACATTTGTTTTTTTTCTAGTTTAAAGAAAGTCTTCAGCAGTTAATCATGTTTAAGTGAGATTCAAAAGCTGCAGCTGGAGATACTTCAAAAGCATCTTGACAAAATCTCTTGTAATCGTCAAGAAAATTTATTCTGGTGAAAATAATAAATAAATAAAAGTGACGCCTTCAGTGTTTATAAACAGCGACTAAAGCAGATCCTAAACTTTCCAGTGGCAAAGCTTGGCACTTTCTGCAATAATATCATTGTCATGTTCCACCATAAAACCCAGACAACTCTCCTTTAAGTGTTGTCTCTTTTTTGTACAAATAAATAAAATATTAATAAGGGCAACAAGGATAGATTAGGACACTCTGCCTGTGATCAGAAGGTTGCCAGTTGCCCAGAATCGACAGAGTGATCCAACTGATGGGCCCCAATTGTTCCAGGGAGGGGCTGACCCTATTATTTAACAACATTGTCACTTTAGATTAAAAAAAATCTGCTGAATAAACAAAACCTAAATCAGAATTAAGAACTGTATCATAAATAATGCTGAAGGGTGCGAATTTCATTGAGATGGGCTGCTTATCCCCCCCCCCCCCCAAACCATAAATCAGTACAGAGATATATAGCATCACACAATCATTCCTATAAGTTCAGTGCATACACATGTACCTATATACAGTACATTAACTATTTAGCCATCACAATTAAATCACTTAGAGTACTGCTGTCCATGCATTTCCAATAAGGGAAAGCCTGTGGCAGTACCCATAAAGGTTAACACTAAAGCAAGAGTCTATCTCAAATAAACAAGGTCTTAACTCAATTAAACAAGAGTATATCAGGTAATCTGCTGGGGTTCTGCAGTCAGTGTAACTGTATACCTAACCAGAGCAAATCTGCCTCCAGGGGTATTTGCTCAGCTATGCCCTGGTTTCAAAAGAAGCTGTGGAGTTAAAGAAAACATCTTAAGATAATAAAAATCCTCATCTAGCAGCCTCCAGTAGACCCCAGGGTTTTATATAAAATAGTTCTGAAAAGAAAATAACACCAATGTTTGCCAAGCCATGCCCCTGTAATAAGGAAACCGTGGCAACTTGGTGAGGCCAGCTCGCTGGTTTGGTGCAAGACTAATGAGGTCATGCAATTGATATGCAGGTCTGTCACCTCAGGTACCTGTCAAAGGCCAGGTGCCCCGACAGCAAGAGGTCCCCTTTCCCCCCAAGGAATCTAATCGACAGGTAAAACTCTGAAACAGTGCGGCTCAGGTTACAAGCTGGCCACAGCTCAAAGTGCTGCAGAAAATGCAGCTTCTCACACAGAAAATGAAGCCACTGCGAGCTGAAAAAACTGAGCAGCACAGTCCTGGAAGAACAGCTTCATAACATTATGAATAACAGTTTCCTCGTGAGTGAAGTTGCCAGGAAAACGCACACATTTCAACAAACTAAGCTTTTTCTTTTTTTTCAAAAAAATTTCGTGGCTCTGTAACTTAGATTTCTGCTAACAAAATCAGAGCCCCCACACACCCCCTGGCTACATACTGCTTGCACATTACGCACATCAAAGCTCAGGGACACATCAATGGCTTCCATTACCATGTGGCCAAAACCTGCAAGAGACCAAACATCTTGGTAGACATGGGACACATCGGGACAACAGGAGGTTACCAGATGGTCAGAAGAAAGAGCGAGGCTATGGAGAGGGTGGTGACATCTGGAATGGTACAAAATCATTGGACAGCCATTGGGTTCTGCTACTGTCTGTGTCCTGTCTGCAGTTCTGGGCCCATCCACCTCTCCCCACTCGGCTGTCCTCAGGGTTGCTAACTTTGGTCAGCTGAATGGCGTGAGATTTTCAATTTGAGACAAGTCTGTACACTCATATACATGTAGGTACCCATTTTATTACCTTGCGAACAGTCTGAAGGATTTGCAACGAACCCCACCCCAATGCTTTTGATGTAGCTATTTTTAGGTTTATAATGAAATTATACAGATTTGCCATAAGATTTCTTGCATGAATGTGATGCATGCATACAGAAAGCATGAGTGTCACGCCAGAAGTTTGAAAGTGTCCTCGGATCAGATCTGATGCCATCTTAACTGGCATGAACTAAATACCACTTCCAATAGTAATATAGGCACAAATATTCCACAAATACAGCACGTTACTGATAGTGACAGCACACAAGCAAGACAAACTAAATGCATATTTTAGCTGCGGAACGACAAAAATAATCCCTACATTCTTACCTAAAGGAAAAACAGTCAACATTATTTGACAGTCAAGAGGGAAATGATAAACTAATCATTAACAAGCAGGGAATATTATAACAGAAAATAACAGGCCACTTAACAACACAGCTCCAGGGCTGAACGTAATTCTCATCTATTGAATGAAGGCTTACAAACTGGACAGTCTATACTACCTAGTCTTTAAATGTTCGATGAATGTTCATTCATTGTTAATCAATCATCAATCAACCATAATCATGTATTTCCTGCAGTTCCCATATGATTTGTACTTGTAGAGAAACTGAATAAGTTACTCGTGGCCCCTCAAGTGTTACCAAATTTATCTTTAACTTCAGGGCAGCTCCAATGAGGACATCTCGCAAACCCATAAACAGATTTCCTATGATATTTTTCCACTGGCATAGAAGAACCAACCCATACCCAAGCCATACCACGAAGAGAGACTAGTTACAGCATGGTTCTAGCTCGATTCGGTTTTCCACTATAGAAGGGTCAGCTTGGTAAAGGCGTTGCTGGGTTTAGAGAGCGACAGTGATGTTAAATCAAAGAGACACATATATACTGTCCACAGGATGTACATCATGATCTACAATGCCTTTGTGCTACCATGTGCTAATTTCTGCTAGCAGAATTACAGTTATGTTAAACACCAGCGGAATTAGCATTCGCTTGAGTAAATTTACATTACGAAATTCGGACCAGCTGTTCTATAATACTTTTTTTAGGAGGTTGGAAATTTTCAAGTTAGTAGTTACCGGGAATGCATTAATACATCACAATTTCCAGAGCTACTAATAATTAAAAACATATATGATATGTGTTTTCTTTCAGATAATCCATGCATATCAACGCAGATCACTGGTATCTTTGTGCTTTCAACCAATCAGATGGTGGTGACGCAACCAGCTTGGTCCCTGCTGTGTCAGCATGGGTACTAGTTGGGTATGGCTCAATAGGCTGCGAACCATCAGTTTTCGGTACAGGTCGGGTATAGCTCAGTTCCCTGGTGGCAGTAGAAAAGCACCACTAGTGAAACTCGCAAAATGTAATGGAAAGAAGAATTGCTTTTTCCAATTTATTGTTATATTACAGAGTGAAGCAATTTAAATTGTTCTGATTAGGGTGGAACAACTCTATCCATCTATACTGCTCTTCTCAAATCGAGGACCTAGAGAGTATGCAGGGGTTCTGGTGCTTGGCAGAGGTCAAAAGTCATTGTCTAATGACCTTTTGAGGAATACTAGTGCAGTATGAGAATTTTTAAAAAGCATTCCTTTTAGAAGAAAATGCACATCCTCTGCAGGAGCCTGCGTTGATCACCACACGACTTTCCCCCAGCTGTCTGTAGTAGCAAAGATCTGATTCACCTTCCTTTACATTCAGACCCCAGGCTTGGGTTAGTGAGTGTTTAACACAGATTATGTTCCTGTCTTTTGTTTGTTCATCTCTCTTACTATTGCTCTCTAAAACATAAAACAGAATTTGCAGAGCTCTGCCTATACATAACATCAACAGAATCAAACAAAATCAAAGCCTAGCGTAGATGTTTTGTACATATGTACTTACTGTCTATTTTGTATTTTGTACTTATTATTAAACATCATATGTCTTGTCCAGTCTTGTGTTTTGTTTGCACCACTCTTGGGAGTTGCCATCCCAATCCTGTCAAAGTGTCATGTACAATGACGATAGAGAATTGAATCTTGCACCTTCATGAACAGATTTATGGCCACCCCCTTACCCAACATGCTTTTGCGGTCTTACCTTGAACCTCCGGGGTCCCAATGGCAAAGACAGAATGCACTGCTGCTCCACCGCCTGGTTGATATAAGCATGGCGGTACGACATGATTTTTGAATGGCCATGGACCACCTTGTACAGCTCCAGGCACATTAGCCCAGCCACGGCGGCGGTAGTGGTGGCAATAGCTGGGATGATTCTCCCGGCGATCAGCTTGCTCTGTGGGCATCAGGAGAGTTTGCATCAAGAACCATGGTGGTTAAGTTGCTTCGAGGGCTAAAGCAGAGTATTCATCGAGGATTATTCCCACAATAATAAAAGCTTAAATATGATATAATTAATTAATATAAATCACAAGCCATCCATGGGCCTTACATTATCTACTTGACAGCAGGACATTGCTCATTTTATTAAAGAAGCTGAACGTGAGAGGCTTTTAAAACAGGTGAGTCGAAGACCAGCCAAACTTTTGAAGTCTAGTTACTTCTATTCCTCTTTTTTAAATTCTCAGTGGCATCACTCTTTGTACTGTCATGTATTCTTCAGCAGTGTAAGGAAACCTGATAAATGAAATATTTGCTGCAATATATAATGCATCAATTATTTCTTCCCATTTTGATTTTACACATGGAAAAAACCTGAACTGTTTACCCGTATGCCATAACAGCTTTAATATACATTAAAAACAAACATTATTTGATAATAACAACTGTTATTAATTTATATTACAGCTGCTAAGGCATGGAAGGATGTTAAGATATACTTACATGCTGTTACTGAATATTTTATGAATGCATTATAAATGCATTTTGAGGGTGCACTGAATGTTCTATCAATGCATAATGAATGCATTATGAAGGAGCTAATTTAAAGTAAATGTAAATCATTACCCAAAAGTTTTATTTTTATGAAGTAAGAGAATTCAAGTAGAAAATAGCAGGAAATGTGACTAAAAAAATAAAAATAAAATAAGTTTCATATAAAATAAGCACGCAGAGTATTAACCTTTGTTCTAAACTAAAACTGCAGAATTCACTCCCATACCCGCAGCTGCCTGACTGTTCTACTCGTGGCTCAGGTAACACGCCTTGGAGTGCTGTGATTAGTTTCATTTTTTTTGGCGAGGGGCATGGGGGGGGGGGGCATGGTGGTTAGTGGGTGTTGTGGTGGGTGGTGGCCAAAAAAGCAGTATCTACCAGTACATGCCCTCAAACTGTGATGCTAGCATCATGCTCCCCTGACCACATGTGTATTACCAATCCCAAAGCAGGTCTAACCGACGGCAATACCACTTTCTCACCTTGTGCCGGTCGGCTGGAGGGATATCGTAATTCTCAGCTCTCAGATTTGAGGCTGCTACGATGAAGTCCATATGGAAGTTTGTGTCATCATCCTGCTCTCAAAGATGCATTTAAAAGGAACGTTAGGATTGCAATTTTTAAGTAATTTTTTATCATTGCTTACATTACAATAAGTAAAACTATTGGCACCAACAGTGGCAGTGTAAATGTTTGAAGGAAGTTAGTTACTTCAGGCATTCATTGTAACTAAAGTCCAAATTCCATTCTGAAGAGCATAAAAATAAAATGATGTCACAAAGCAGAAATGCCATACTTCAAAGGCTGAGGGGGCTGTCGCTCATATCTAGCCAACGGGCAGTAGTCTGTTCAAGCAACTTGATGCCCATAGAATCACACACTCACTGTATCACCTGGGCAGGTAGTTAGCACACGGCTGCTAGATGGATAGTCGAGGGATGATCGTGTATATCTGACTCACAGCAAAAGGGATACATTATACTCTGCCTCTGACTTCATTCCTTCAAACCCACAAGCATCATTTGAGCATCTCCTCACAATGTTTGGGAGACAAAGCCCAGGATTATGAGCTAACCACAGTGGGGGCCCATCACTACATACACTGGTGTTTGCAGATCATGGTGCTAGGCAAAGTACACAAACAATTCAGTGATCCTCCTCTTGCTGTGCAAAATAAATCTGTCTTTTCATATCTTTTTCTGTACTGCTTTGCTTGCATATGGGGCTTTGGGAACACAGAAGACAGGGTGTGTCTGTGATCCTGCAAGGGTGAGCTGTGGTTAAAGGGTTACTGTATGTGTACTGTCCAAGTCACCCAGCCAGGCTTGACCCTTATAGACTTCCATGCAGACCCCCTCACTGCATCCATTTAATGACCAGTTTGTTATGATGGCGTCAAGTGTGAGGACATTGTTACCTTCTCAAACTCAATGGACTGCATCTGGAGCTCTGAGATATTCTTTGGACGCGAGGCCAGCTCCTTCTTCAGCTCCTCCAGCCAGGCTGTGTCTACAAGGCAGCGAATGCAGATTGCCGTAAGAGAAAAGCTTGGTGACACTTCCTATGAAGCACATATTCATAAAGCTTAATAATTGATCGTATAATTCGCTGTAACCCATTCATAAAGAATTATAAACATGGCTATAAATATTTATGAAAAGGCATAGCACATAACCATGTTTCTCATTATTTATGAATGCTCTATGAATGTCTCACTCTATAATGCATTATAAATACCCTCCTAATGCATTTTAATGGTCAGCATGAGAATGAAGACTGCTTTGTGCTGCATTACGAAGGTGTTTATAGCGCATTATAGATGAGACCTTCATAGAGTATTCATAATGCATAATACACATAACTATAATGTGCTGTGCCTTTTTTATAAATAGTTATAGCCAGGTTTATAATACTCTATGAATGCATTATAATGCATTATGAAGGTATGTATGATGCAGTATAATGACTGTTTTAAGTAAAGTGCTACCTAAATCTCTTCATCAAGGAATGTCAGGTGTATATACTAAAGTCTAATGACACAAAATTAAGAATGCTTAGATGTTTGTTCTTCTTACCAATGCTTCCTCTGTCCTTCTCCATGTCTTCCTCAGTGACGTGGATTTTTGTGTCAGCCTTAGGAGTGAAGGACGACACTTGGACACCCTGCAGGATGTTTCTAATGGCATCACGGTCTTGACATCCATTGATCTTGTAGGTCTGGGCATAAAGGTTAGCCGCTGCTACAATATAGTCCATATGAGTCACCTGTAAAACAAGGAAAAAAATATGTTTCTCATTTTGTAATATGCATGAAGTGAAATGATACATTGCAAATATAAAACAAACTCTATTTATAGTCATCCATTTGCAACTAATGGATGACTAAGGTATCCTAGGGCAGGATGTTAGGAGATCAGAAGCAAAACTGCAGTACAAACCCCATGTGACAAGCAAAGAACATAGGAAGTACACAGTGAAGGAAAGTGGGCAGGATTTAGACCTCCAACCCTGGAGGCCTTAACACTAATGATAAACTGAAACAAAACACCCACATTATTGGATCTAATTAGGAAATATAAATCCACTGTTTATAGTGATAATATATGATCTATACATCAATCCAGTGCAAGTCAAAGCCCATGCGGAGCCCAGTTATTTATCTTATCCATCTCCAGCAGGCAATAATAAGTAACACTTTAACTGAATACGGCTAACATTATAAATATGATTCTGATATGATTGTGGTGTGGTCACAACTGAACTGTGCAGAAACATAGACAGTCAGTCCTCCATTAAGAAAGCTTGTTGGAAAAGGCTGATACTGAGGAGGATTTTTTCTTTTTTATGTATCCAGAACCACACTCTGGTCAGGATAACAGATGACAGAAAACATTTACCAGGTTAGAATCAGTGGAATGTATGAAGAAATGAAAGGTCATGAAACTTACATTGTTTGGTTCAAAGCTTAAGGGATGGGGACACCTCTTTTCGCCGTACCAGAAAGGCAGACCGGAAGTTGTCGTCTGATGGGGGAAAACCATACTTTGTGCTTTTTGTTTTCTCTACATGTCAAGAAAATGTGAGAACTTCACAAATAATCTAAATCTTCAAAACACGAAGTCAGCACAGCAAATCAGATACTGTAACTGTGAAGGTCCTATCCAGGCTGGAGAGTAAGGTTATGTTATATATATATGCTGCTGTTTAGGAACAGTTTGCCTCTTGATAAGAAAAACAACAGATCATGTGATAGTACCAGATGCCAGCCAGGGCTTTGATCTACCTGACACTACAACTTTGCAAAAAGCCCCAGAGATGCCTGAAATAAGCCTTACCACCCCCCACCCCCCAGTGGGACACTGCAGCACAGATGCCAAGATGTCAACTGTTAAGTCTATATTGCTACATTTCTATACATTGTATACAAGTGTAGAATTTCTTTATATAAGCACAGAAACTAGAGGCCTCCGGGAAACAGCTGGCTTGTGTCTTCTCCTGAAGACATTACAGGTACACGCATTGTCTATTTTTCACACCCCTATGCTGTAATACCAACCTCAGTGCCTCAAGTACCTATCTTTTTCTGAGTAAGACTGACAGGAATGGTTCAAAATTTAAACATTTTACTTCAGGTATTTTGTGACTTTTGAGAAATTACCAAATACATGTTTTTTTTCCCATATTTGGGCTCTGCATGCTGGCTCAACTGTTTAGGAATCCGGTATTGCCTGATGTAATCCTGACACAGAATTCCCAGAATGGCATCCGTAGCAGCATATCACAGGACACACCCACACTTGATAGTTTCCAGCCATCTGGCAACAACAGTCTAACGACTTTTAGACCAATGCCCCAGATGACCAGTAAAGGTCATTTTTTGCAGGATAAAAAAATGTCTAACATCATCTTCAGTGCTGAGAGACATCTACACTATATGGACAACACAATTCTGAATCACTGAATACAGGTATTTCCTTCAGAACCATTGCCTCAGGTGTATAACATCAAACACCTAGCCATATAGTCAGATTTATAAACATTTGTGAAACAATGGGTCGTTCTGAAGAGCTCAGTGGATCCAAGCGTGGTATTGGCATAGGATGCCAGTCAGTTTTTTAAGTCAGTTTGTCTTCCCTGCTAGATATTCCACAGTCAATTGTAAGTGTTACTACTGGCAAGTGGAAGCGTTTAGGAACCAACAGAAAATCAACCACAAAGTGGCAGATCGCATAAATGATAGAGCGGGGTCACCAAATGCTGAGGCACATAGTGTGTAAAAGTCTTCAATGGTCTGTTCACTCAATAAATTCAGAGTTCCAGACTTCCTTTGGCATTAACCCCAGCACTGGGAGCATCATGAAATGGGCTTCCATGGCCGAGCAGCTGCATGCAAATCTCACATCACCAAGCACAATACCAAGCGATGGATGGAGTGGTGGTGTAAAGCATGTCATCGCTGAACTCTGGAGCAGTGGAAAAGTGTTCTGTGGAATGATGAATCATGCTTCTCTATCTGGACGTCTGATGGACGAATCTGGGTTTGGCAGATGCCAGGAAAACAGTATGTACCTGACTGCATTGTGCCAACTGTAAAGTTTGGTAGAGGAGGGATAATGGTATGGGACACCTTTCAGGGGTTGGGCTAGGCCCCTTAGTTCCATTGAAGGGAATCCTTAATTCTTCAGCATACCAAAGCATTTTGGACAATTCTATACTTCTAATTTTGTGGGGTCAGTTTGGGGAAGACTCTTTTCTGTTCAGCATGACTGTGTCCCAGTGCACAAAGCAAGATCCATGAAGACATGGACAGTTGAGTTTGAAGGATAAAAATGTGACTGGCCCGCAGAGCCCTGACGTCAACCCCACTGAATACCTTTGGGATGAACTATAACGGAGATTGCGAGCCAGGCCTTCACGTCAAACATCAGTACCTGACCTCACAAATGCTCTTCTAGATGAATGGACAAAAATTCCCAGAGCCACATTCCAATATCTCATGGAAAGCCAGGCAGAAGAGTGGCAGCTGTTATAGCTGCAAAGGGGGACCAACTCCATAGTGATGCCTATGTATTTAGAATGGGATGTCATAAAAGGTCCTATAGGTGCAATGGCCAGGTGTCCTAATACTTTTGTCCATATATAGTATTTCTATGCCGAGATTTTAAAACAGTTCCCTAGTAACCAAATGGGAGGAAAACAGTGTGAGAGAACATCTGACCTATCAGAGCAAATCACAAAGAAACAATGCGGCACTTCCCCTAGTACACATGACTCACCAATCCTGGTACTATTCAGAATAATCACATTAGTATCACAAATTCTGGCTTTTGATTAGTACAATTTAAAATCACTAGAACATATAGGTGCTTTTTAACAACTTAATTATCAATAAATGGTTATTCATTACAAAGTGTCAACCTAGAATGCTCTACTGTATATTTGTTTCAAAACTACTTTCCAATAATGTAAAACTTATTAACCAATATTATTCCTTTCCCCCACACTCTTTGAAAAAGAATTCATATCTGGAATTGCCTTTTTATTTCCTATCATTAAAAAATGGAACTTACAATATTATTACAGGAAACCTGTCTACTGTATTAATGTGCCTTGCTGAAATGGCAATGTACAAAATCACATTTTTTTTTCCAAGTCCATGATGATAATAGCATCACCTGATGGTTGTCAACTATAAATATTTCACTGAGTGATTCACTGGAGATGCAGACAGTGTTTTAATTCACAATGCAAAGTTACCTGGTCTGGGGGAAAACAATACAGCAGCTGGCTGATGTTGTTGTTAAAAAGGGTCTCCCACTGGCAACGGGCCCAGCCCACACAGTCATTCCAGGTAGCTGGCCTCCATCTCCCTATGCTGGCAGACACCTCTGACAGGATGTCTAGTGCCTCGGCCTCCCCTCGGTCTAGAGTGCGCTGCAGGAATCCATTATCACTAAAAGGCAAAAGAGGAAGGCTGGTCAGCTGGCCCTTCATGACGCGTCCCTGAGTCTTGACCAAAGTCTCCTGTGGATGAAAATTGTTTTATCTCGGGACAGCCTCTGAATGTTATACCAAGTTCCTCTTACGCCAACATAGCCATTTACACCTGACGGGACTGAGATCATTGGGAGAAACATCACTAGCACAGGATTCTATTGCTAGAATAGTAGCCATAGCTAATGTACCCACAGAGAAATAAAAACAGGCACACAAAGGAAATTAAACATAGGGGGCAGAGAGTCATATAACATTTAACAACAATAAAAGAACGGCATGACATCACTTGGACAGAAGTAGGTATGAATGGTGCCCCAGTCAGTATTGTTGAGCAAAAAGTAACACTATGAGCAAAGCTGAAAATAGTGAGTTAAGGTCTAGGCATGTTCAACTTTGCAGACTGATGACGCCATGTCGGGAGACTGAAGTAACAAAGTATGGGGTGGAAAATCCGAGATGTGATAAATATCAGCTGAACAGAAAGGGCCGATGGACTTTCAGACATTTGAATGAAAACACTTCCCGCTGGTTCAGCTACCTCTGCAGGGAAAGAGACAAAATCTCCGCAAAATTATGGCGTAAGACTTTGGTGGGCTGTTTAAAACACAGGTTAAAACTCGGCAAAGTACTGCTGTTGGATGGGACTTTTCAAAGGCCGGAAAGAGACTTGGAGGTGGACCCAGAAACTTGGATGTTTCTGCAGCACAAGCTCAATTTGATTTATTCCTCTCACATCCGCCCCAAATGGAAAATCCATAAAGAGCACGGAGCGAGCCGCCTAACTGCATTCTGTGCTGCTAAGGTCAGGTGACCTGCGCAGAGGCCTCCCCACATCTGACTGGGAGGAAGTCGGCAGTGCACTGGGCTGGTGGGCGTTCCTCCCTCTGCTATATCTGCCTGGCTCACATGTAGCCCTGGTTCCTGTGCTGCTCTGGAGCTTCCTCTGTAAACACTGAGACCCTTATTTTAAACAGCGGCTGAGCAAATGTAAAAACCAAGTTATCTGCAAATGTTTATAAAGAGGGGACCTAAACAGGAAGAGGGGGAGCCGCCATCTGCTTCATGCCTGGCAACTCCCTTCACCTCAAGCCTGCTTCCACTCGTATGAGGAAACAGCCGCTTTTCTTATCCCAATAAATCATTTTCATTAAGGGAAGGTGAGCCTATATTTACTTCTGCCCCGACATAATGCAACAGGGAAGTTATGCAGGTAGTACACATAAATTAAAATCTGTAAAATCGTCAGCTGCCCAGAGAGTCTTTCCCAAACAACCAGGAGCACTTTTACCTTTGAGGTGAGACTACTGAAACATGCCAGATGAGGCAGGCTTTGTAATACTTATTTAAATAATAACTCGCACATTATTTACATGGGGCGGCACGGTGGCGCAGTGGGTAGCGCTGCCGCCTCACACCTCTGGGTTCGAATCCGGCCCAGTTCCATGTGTGTGGAGTTTGCATGTTCTCCCCGTGCCGTTGTGGGGTTTCCTCCGG
>JAODKL010000107.1:24685410-24697148 GCA_026780765.1 Petrocephalus schoutedeni
GGCTGGCCCCCCATCCTGGGTTGTTCCCTGCCTCGTGCCCATTGCTTCCGGGATAGGCTCCGGACCCCCCGCGACCCGGGGGTTGGAAAGCGGGTTGGAAAATGGATGGATGGATTATTTACATGTTCTGCCTATGCAAAATTTAAGTGAAGTTGCAGGTAATGAATGTGGTATGTGCATTTGTTACCAATATGCAGCGTAAGAACCTATTCTGTGAGATCACTTTGTCTATTGGTCACATAAGCAGCCAACTGTGAATAAGATGCTAATCAGAACCATAAAAATAATTAGGCTTTGGAATCATATCCACAAAGTATACACTTATAAATACATTTAAAAAGCTGCTTATGCACAACTAAATAAAGCATAAAGACAGCAAGCAACGTTCCAGTTCTTAAGGGTTTCCACAAATGCAGTTTGTAGCTGTCTAACTCTGGGGTCTACAAGCAGCATCAAAACACAAGCTATGGGACTGAACAGTATTTGGGATTACATGGAATGATAAGGTACAGAGCTGTATGAAGAGATATGGATTAGGATTTATGCCATAGATGTATGGGATGTTATGTAGGGTGCATAAGACTGATTAAAACTTACAAGTTAGTAAGAGCAGGGACTTACATCAAGTACTGATTCACATGTTCTGCCACTTGCTTAAAGGTTCCTTCAAATTCATTTCTGGCCCACTGGAATTACAGAAAGACATCAGAATATGGAGCTCAGAGAGCTCACACGGGTACAAGGCTGTGTTTGGCATACATGTTATTGAGGGAATGGAGGCATCTCAGAAATCACGCTACAGCATTACTCAGGAATAGGACCATCAGAAACTAAACTTCATTTTGCTATCTGTCATCAGACATGCAATCATGGGATCGTTTTGCATTCGGAGGCAGACATAAATAGCTATGGGTGGGTCAGTGGTTTACTGTACATGGCAGCCTTATGCTTCTAGGGCCTGGACTGGAGCCTCATCTCTGCTGTATCTGTGCAGTTTTCATTCTCTCTACCCCCAAGAAATGTCTCCAGAGCCACATGTTGCAGGAACACCTCTAATAGTCTATAACCCTCTACCTTCCCTGAATGTGTTGAGTATCTCTGTCTGCTGATTGAATAGCTACCTTATCAGGTTCTTGCTTTGTTTGAAAGTTATTGTGTAGCTCTTTTTCCAAAACGGATTACCCTTGTACCTGGACATTCAATGGAAGCTTAGCCAAGCTGCACGTATGTCTAGTTGACTCCTTGACAGCCACATATTTGTAATGTATTATTTGCCTCACTTGTACATTGCTTTGGGCAAAGACCTTTGCTAAATAAAGGTAATTGTAATGTAAAGCTTAGAGACAACACTCCTGGCTATCTATCTTCTGCATGTGTTTTGTATGAATACAAACAAATCATTTACTACAGTGAAATGGATAATTAATCGCTAGAAACGTCGAATGACTGCTAAGCAGTGATGCCCTTATCCTTGGTATCTTGACACCCCGCAATACATGCAGGACAGTAAGTCTATGTTCAAGCCCTCTAATCAAAGGCTCAGCCCAGTATAAAGGGATGAGAAGTTGTGGGGGGGGTGTTATTTAACAATACAAGACATGCATATATTTATTGACATGCTAATAAACATAACTGAGAAGCTCATGGCAGGATAGAGCACACTGACGTGAAAGTAACAGAAGTAATCTACCATCTACCATGCCCTTGATCCCATGAATGCTGAACCAGCTCTAGGGGAGAGAAAGAGCTGGTCTGTATTTCAAGTGGTGCTGACAGGGAACAGGAGCAGAGGTGAGAGGGCAGAGTGTGAAGCAGCAAGTGTGCACCCGTGTGTGCACCATCAAAAAAGCCACATAAACAGGGGGAGAAGATTCATGTCCTCACCTGCAAGGTGTGCTCAATGCGATATGGGAAGTTCTTCAAGGTACACAGGGGAATGGCTTTTTCTGAACTGGACGTGCCTGGTCCGTAGGATTCTGTCAGGAAGGGTACCGCAACCACGGTGCTGCCTTCGCATCCCAGTGTGCCTCCTTCCAGCATGGGCTTTTGGTACTGAAGACAGCACTTATCCAGATAGGCTCCTAAGGCCGGTCAGGAAAGGCTAGCTCGTCAACTCTCTCTGCCCATACAAAGTCTCCCGAAACTAAGAAATGTAACACTTCTTTAACATTTATCATTATTAATTAGTTACAGTAATGTGTAACTAACAGATTTGTTTTCTATTTTCATATCTTCAGGGTTTCCTCGTACTGTTAATACAGCTAATAAGTTAATAAGCATCCCTGTGATGGTCGGCCATTCCGTCCAGGATATTCCAGCCTGAAATAGGCTCCAGGATCCCCAGT
Organism: Petrocephalus schoutedeni; assembly: GCA_026780765.1. NCBI lineage: Eukaryota > Metazoa > Chordata > Actinopteri > Osteoglossiformes > Mormyridae > Petrocephalus > Petrocephalus schoutedeni. The sequence goes on from JAODKL010000107.1 coordinate 24,687,756, forward strand.
GCTGGACCAGTGGATGAAAGATGGAATATGGTCTTTTAAACCTGGATATGAACTTTCCACCTCTGTTAACATTTCTGATATGAGCCAGTTTATCCTTTATTATTCTAGAATATGCTTGGGTCAACCCATTGTACTCCAGATCAGTTCCATAAGAATAACAAAAATGTACAGTGCAGAGAGTTAGCTACCAGAGCTTCCCTCCATCTTCATATCACTTACATTATATATAGGATGCCAGTCTATCACAAGGGCACATGAGCACACATTTAATATGATCAACCTAGAAATGTCAGTTACATGCCCTTCAGCTCTTTGGACTGTAGGGGATGTGCATGTAATATGGGGAGAATATGTAAGCTCCATACCTGTACCAACAACCCACAGATGGGATTCAAACCTGGAAGCGTAACGTTACTATGCCACCCCACAGCAAAACCCTCAAAGCTCTAACAAGGAATCAGAAACTTGACATGGGTGCTACTGACTTGCATCCATGTTGTCCACCGCTGCCACCACTCCATCTAGACCAGAGAAAAACTGGTCTCCATAGATCTGCTCACTGTCTGGATCCACACGGTTTTGATGAGCTGCGATGTGAAGGGATGGGTTCATCTTTTTGACAGCCTGCTTCGCAATCTCAGACTTCAAACCCTGGCCAAGGTAGGGGTGATGGATCATTGTTGAGGGCAAAGGCCAAAAGAATAGAGAAAGTAGAAATAAATGGGGAAAAGATATTCCAGAGGCAAAATGTATAGATAGTTTTCATTATAAATTATTATTATTCAGGGGCATAGCCAGGATTTTTAAAATACCAAGGTCAAAAGTGTTAGCCCTCCCTAGGTGTGCCATTTAATGGATTACGGATATTGGAGTTGCAGAAAAAATACTGAGGACCTTGGTGTCCTTAATAGTTAGTATGGGCATGTTATTATTGCTAATGGTATTGCTATTTCACCTGGTTAAAACAGATATGAATGTATCATTTTATGCCATTGCTGATCAAGGGCCAGCTTAAGTCCCCTTATTAAGGGAATGGCTTATGCAGCCCTATTAGACTGCTATTGTGAAAACATTCTACACGCTACCTGAGTCTGACACATAGCTCTGGAGTTTAAGGAAACAAAGAATCAATGTTTATTTTATAGGTTAGAACAATTTTTACAGTTGATGATAATATACTCATTTTATTCAAATCAATAAGCCAGGTCATTATCTGAATGTAGATTAAAATAATGAGAAGTCAATATAGATTGTCTGCAGATGCATGAAATGGGCAAAACACAAATCAATGTGCTTTTGCTTACCCCAATATCTTCTGATCTGAAGAGGAACTGTCGATTCAGATTTGACTTCTCTATTGAGTCCATGTCAGTCACAGTGATGAACCCACCTTCCCCAGCACCCAGGCCAATCAAAGCGAAGTGCTTCAGAAGCTCACAGCCAATAGCACCAGCTCCAACCTAAACAAATTACCATTAACAATTGCATCACTGAACGTGTGCTACACTATTTTCTTGCATACAAATAGATATATAACAAGCATCGATACTGAATCAAAGTGAAAAAAGCATTCATATTTTTTAACCTAAATAGCTTTTATTCATAAAAAATGTTTTTCAGATTTTGATTCATAAAAAGGTGGAATGTAACTAGTGGAATTTATCCACGGCTAATATAGCAGAATCAAAGTTATGTGTTTCCATGAACAATTATGCATTCCATACAAAGCAATTGCTTTAAATTAAAAGTGTTTTTGAAGGGAAACAGCAATTAAATCTGGTATTGTAATAGTATTTGTGCTGCACAAAGATACAGCCTTTATCAGCCACTGTGAAGGAAACCCTACAGAATCCCAAACCATTATTACAAACATAAACAAAAAAATAACAGGAAATGCCACCTGAATTGGTGCCCTTTTCCTTTCCTGTGATTTCTATCAGTCAAGATTATGTTTTATGTCTGAATATTTCTAAAAGGTTCCCTAAAAATTTCTATATTTAGTTTCACAGGGTTTCCAAGCCTGGCAAAGTACAGTGAAATGTAATTCAGAGAGTGCCCTCCTCTGGAGGGTCTATGCTAGTACACTCACCAGGAAGTAATTCTGTATACCAAGCTTCTCCTGGAAAGCCTTTCCAAACACAGCAATCTGTCCATCATAGCGACTCTTTCTCTGGAGGCAATTTTAGGGTTAAATAATTTTACAGCATTGAATTCTTGCACAAGTATCAAAAAACAAACACAAACTGCAACACAAATTATGACAAACGGAATAATACTGACCTAGAAATGAAAATGTAATGCCTGCAATTATGTACTTAATTTTTTTGAAAAAACAATGGAAAGTTATTCTTCAAATCACACACACAGATAAGCCCAAATATTATGACCTCTCCCATGTGAAGCAAATAATGTTATCTATATGCTGCTACGTGACCAGAGGCCTATCATAGTACCCATGCTATCCCCGGTCCACCATTGTAACTGCCTATATGGGATATCCATCCTTTGACCATTCTCAGTAGATACTCACCATGGCTAACCGTCAGCAGCCCAGAAGCTTTGTCGTTTTGGCTATGACGCAGTCTTCTGGACATAATGATTTGCCCAATGTCAAAGTCACTCAGATATTCACCCCTGTCCATTTCTTCTGCATTCAACATATCAACTCCCAAATCTTAGTTAACTAGCTAATATATCCCAGAGCTTGACATGTGATTTTTTTGTGAGATAATCAGCATTATCTGCTTCATGTGGGTGTGCTCATAATGTTTTGACCGATCTGTGCACATAATATTGGTAAAAGTCAAGGACGGAATATCTCACTGGTGCACAGTCTTCCTCAGTCTGTAGTATTCCTTCTTCCTCATCTTCTTCTGGCAGACATTCAAGGGCATCAAAGTACAGCCACTGCTGCAGAGGAGTGAACTTTCTGCTGCATGCCTAACAGTACAAAAATTTTGTTAGTTTTGTTAAGGGGAACAGGAGGATGTCCTATATCAAGAGGTATGCTAAGCCATGTCTTTGAGACTGGGGTTCTAGAGTATCTGTCACAGGTAAATTGCACATAACGGCCATAAATTCTGTTTCGTACAATGGATTTACAAGAACATGTGCATAATATGTATGCGCTGCACCTAAAATATATCTGAGCAAAGTCACTCAAATACGACCTTGGTATAGAATCACAGACATCAAGAAAGCTTATCTCACCTTCATCACTTCTTGGGAAGCAAGACCCCCAATGAAAGCATTGATTGGTCCCAGATTTCCCCGAGCAGTGAAGGCCAATTTTTGGATGATGTCTTCATCCAGCTTCTCCAGTTTGGCATCCCTGTTCAGTTCCCTCACCATAGAGACCAGCATTTCTGCGTCGTCCTGCAGGGAGCAGTGAAAATTGCTTTGAAATTGGTGCAAGCCAGATCAAATCATGGTAGACACCAGATCTTAATTTGGCTCATAATTTCTAAAAAGAATTAGCGAATAGCAGAAAGAAATCCACTGATCACTGTACCTGACCTTGTCTCTTGTTTTGGGCAACTGTCCTTTGATCTTCACAAAGTCATGCAAAGCCTGGAAGGCCAGATGAAGGGTTTCATGCCTGTTCATTTTTCCAAAGTCAGTAAACACAATCTGAGGGCTAGTGAGGGCCTCCTTCACAGGTTTCTGTAGAATAGACAAATGTGAATGACAACGGGATCACAGGCAAATCTGAAATGTTATTGGAATATACAGAATTTAACACAGCTTTAGACATTTTATGCTTAATGTTTATTTGAAAAGGTAGTTACTTACGAAAGTAAATATCTTTGACTTTTTGACCTCTGTTGCAACGCCACCTTTTTCATAATTGGAGAAGTGCAGGGTGTCACAAATACTGAAGCTGTAAGGACCTGTGGAAAAGGGAATAAAGGATGTTCACTCACTTGTGCTCAGAATCACCACTGCTACTTTAGTTATTTCCTCATATCCTCTGAGTTCAGAACTTACTCAAGACTTTTATTGCAACTGGTCCACAGCTGTTCAGCTCTGTCATGCCACGCACATCAGAAAATGTGACTTGTTCTACATTACCAAAACTGTGTTTCTCTGTACATTCAACTATGCCAGAATTTGCCTTGAAAGAGTACAAGATACTGGGTTATAAATCAGAGATATAGCCCAAGGTATTAGATAATAGTCAATCAATGGATGAATCGATGGAATTAAAAGAACTTTATGCTTAAATGAAGAAATTATTTACAATTCTGAAATATTTTTTAAATGCCATGCTTTCGTAATTTAGGAATACAACCTGTTATTGCAAAAGGTTTCAGTACATTAAAACACACATTTTGCTTACAACAGCTAATCGTTTTACTGGAAGAAGTTTGTGCATGCATTATGCAATCAAACCAGGAAAATTAAGGAAGAACTAATTTTAAACTAAATTCTTTATGTAGTTATATATTTAGTTAATCACAAGCAGTTCATTGTTACCTTGTCAATATGAGAGATCAAGGCAGATACAGGTGGTTTACCATTACGATCAGTGACTTCAAATTCTTCCCCAAAATCACAGAAGAGTTGCCTGAAATTGTAAACAAGCCGTTCCTGTACCGTTAACATACTTGCTTATCGGGTGTCTTTAGCAACAACAACTTACATTGCTGAAAATTACAAATTATAACCTTCACTAACAGGTTTGGCCAGGTATAGAACCAAATTGCCACAGGATGGAATATTTCAATACAAGACCATGAGTTGTCTGATTTAAAAAGTGCAGGGCAGCCAGTAGTGTGGGGGCCGCGATTCAGAGACATGCAGGGCCCTGCAGTATTAAAACTGAGAAAACTGCATATTGGAAAAAAGAAACACAGCCAAATATATCCAACAGGAAATGCTACTGTTCTGTCCTTACCCACAAAGTCCTTTGGTATCAGCCACGATTAACTGGATACCATTGGAGTGACAGAATGTCCCTAATTTTGTCTGCTCATCCAGAGAGGAGTTTGTAAGAACAATCACCTGTGAAATGAACCCAGACACCACTCATACAATAATACAGCTAATACGAATCCTAACACTTTTCATTTCACTTTGCTGACTTTCTAGAACTTCGTAGCCATAGTAAATGTGAACAGTACATAATACTGAAAAAAGCTTTAATCAAATCATATTTCCACAATTCCATATCTTCTAATGTATTTATAGAGGAGTAAACAATAAAACCTATATGTTCACATAAAATTTTAGAGGACTAAACAAAAAAACATACCTATATATTTAAAAGATGGCTGTAAAAAAAACTGATTATGAGTCATTTTAGTTTGTTTTCAGTTGTAAACAGTTTCACAAAGAATTGTGATTAAATTGTGAATATCTGTGAATAAATTACCTGGAACTCGGCCAGAAAATCCACTTTTAGTGGACCAGCGTAGGCAGACACCCTTACATATGTGTTGAGCTTTGACAGTTTGGGCAGAGAACACTGGGCCCTGTTCAGCCCCAGACTAGATTCATCTAGATAGAACTACAGAGAAAAGGTATGATAAAACACGATCAATAAGTCTGAGACAAGACATAGATACTAAATATAGGGTGATCCTTCACATTAACAGCACCTCCACAATGCCTTCATAGAACACTCATAAGAAGTATGTAAGTACACCTTAAAATGATAACATACCTTAAAAGCTTTAATACACATTAATAACAAGCATTATAATATGAAACATTATAAACGTATAATCGTATGCTATTACTATATACACTGTATACACATTTTTAACAGAGGTATTTTGGGCAAATCAAAATTATGATTATAAAATTATAAAATTATAGGTGACATACTAGTTGCTTTTGCTAAACTTAAGGTATATGGCAGCAGAAATGAATTGTCATTAATAGCAAAATAACATATCTTGAATCAATTTATGACCGATATGACCGTGACCTTTCACCCTGGATTGTTCAAAGTCCCGATCTGGATAATTTCACTCTTCGCATTACAATGGACCTCACCCTTACCCTTACAATGCCATGTTGCATCAGGCATTCCAGTCCATTACCTGTGAAGACAGGTCTTCCCACTCTGTGACATCCTCATCCTGAATTGTGACGGACTTGACCCCAGCCAGAATCACATTCTTGGCTATCTCCACTCCAAGCCCCCCCATCCCAGAGATGAGGACACTGGCTGATTTCATGCGACTCATTGCATCGTGGCCCAGGACGTACCTGGGAAATTGCCAGTGTTGGAAAAAATATGATGAATTTGGTACATAGTGTGTGACTTATGGTGCTGCAGTACATAGTACTATTATTATTCATCCATCCATCTGCCAAATCATTACTACTACTACTGGGTCACACACACATACAATCACATACTATGGGAAGTTAGAGGCACTAATTAACCAAACTGCTTGTTTCTGGACAGAGGAAAGAAACCAGAGAACAAAGTGGAAACTCATACTTGATGGACAGTGCGCAAATTCAAAGAGCATGGGCAATACAAGTCCCCCCCGAATCCAGGACAGCTTTATGCTATTTGCTATTCACAATGTTCGAATTATTGAGAATTATGTTTGTAATTCTTTTGAAACCCTTTTTGTTACTTCCGTTTTTTTATTTCCTTCAGGGCTGGCCGGCATCAGCTATGTTGGATATATGGGTTATCTGGTTCCTCATGTTGTGTTAATGTATTTCTGCATTGGATTTTGATTTGTGCCTTTGTTCTCAGTTACCTTGTATCTAATTCTGCAGTCATGTTCTGTATCTATTGCCCCTATAGTATCTCCTAATGTTTTAGTCCATAGTGCTTATTAATAACCTTAACCTGTCTACTTTAGTCCCTAATGTGTGTACACAGTAATGGCCCACACATGTCCCTTGTCTAGCCTCTGTGTATTATCTGTGTATATATGTGCCTACCCTTGCCCTCGTCCTCTGTTGGTCATTAGAGGTGTTGAATGTGTTTGCCTGACTAGGGATGTGCGGTATACCGGTACTGTGAAAATACTGGTATTTATTATTTTTCAAACGGTACAATATCAAAAGTTTGCTCAGTTCGGTATTTCATCCGCTGTTCCGATTTTCACCATTATGCGGCAGTGTTGCGCAAACTGGCGTAAAACGCTGATGTGGCAAATTTTTGGTTCATAATGGAATTTTGTAGATTTGCGGTAAGATTTTTTGCGTGAGCGCGAAAGTCTGAAAGCTTGAGGTTTACGGCATATGCGTGAAAGTTGGCAACCGTAAATTAGTAAAATAGATTACACATAATCGCGAATTGATACATTGACTGATTAAATTCTTTTGACAACTGAACGAGGAGATCCGAGCTTTCCTTGTAGTCTCAGAGTAATCACTTGTTATGTAAAGTCATGTTTTCATTCTGATTTATACTCGACAGAACATTATCTTGGAAACACTGCGAGCTGGCTTGTTGAATCTATCATTGTGCGTTTGGATCCCCTTCCTGCAGTTTGCAGTGTTCTGCGCAACTGCGAGTGAAGCATGCCCGGAAGCATGCCCTCGAAGTCGGAGCATAAAAACGATTTTTGAAAACAGCGTAGAACCAAATTAAACCTAGCTACCCAAACGACCGGGCAAACTCAAAAAGAGAGGAAAGCATGAAGTATATTGTGGTTCTCCAGAAGGCAACAGCGTTTTCCTCTCCTTCAGCACATTTTTTTTGCCCCATACTTGTCTTTGCCTTGGGTCCCCAAGTCACTAACCAGCACTCCCCCAATTGTGTTTACAGTGATTTCCGTGCCCCACCAGTCTGATTACCTCTGCAGTGCTCCCTTTTAATCGTTGTTATCGTAACTCCCTCTGAACTCCCCCTGTCGATTAATAAAGGTCCCCTTCTAAGATACCCACATGCTTTCTGAATTTGCACTCCCATCTTTGCACAGTACTAATAACGAAAATACGATGTCATTATTGATGAGAACGCGTATAAATTCGAGAGAGACTACTTACAGCTGGCGAGAATAAAGGCTTTCGTCAATTTCTGCGCTCTCTGACATCTTCTGCGGTAAATGTTGAGCTTTGTCAAGAACAGTAACTTCGACTACGCAGACTATTTAATTTGACACTAAATGTCACTGTGGAGGAACAGATACTCTTACGGAGCCGAGAAGAACTACTCGAAAGTTATTAAGATACCTATATCACTTTCAAACATTTAAAGGTTAGAAGCCTGCTACCAGATCGAGCGCTGTCAGTAAATCGAAACTGAAAGAAGCAGCTTTGACTTTCTATTTTCACGGTGAAAATCCCTCCTACCGAAAATGGAAAACGAACTTATTTTCTTAGAGTTATATACATATAATATAGTTCCCTTGCAAAAAAGTAACTGTATTGCAAGGTTTCCAACTTTGGTCAGCTGGTTCGAGACAAGTCCGCACATGCATGTACATGCATGTAACAGTTGTATTACCTTGTAAATAGTCTGTATAGGTTTGCAAACTACTCCGGCACTTTGGATGTAACTAATTTTAGGATTATAGTGGAATAATATACATTTGCCGTAAGATTTCTTGCGTGAGCTGGAGAGACTGAAAGCGTAAGTGTCAAGCCATATGTGTGAGAGTTGCCAACCCTAGTATTGTAAACATTGGACTGCGATCATTTCAGTTGTATTGGATTTGGTGGTGGAATCTAAGAATTTCGCCTAAGCAACTTGCAGAAATCAAAATTACAAACAAATAGACAGGCAGAGAGATGGATAGAAGAATGAATTAATGAATGAATGTATGAATGACTGCTGCGCACCAGCAGGGGGCGATCAGCACCATGCAGGCTGACTGACGATGTCCTCAGAAAGTGCCAATGGGGCACGGCTGGTGGCAGGACAGTATTCCCTTGCAGAGCTTAAAGAAAAAGCCTGAAAAAGGCAAAATACATGTGGGATTCTGCAGCTGGAGACTGGATACTGGGGGATATTGGATTTTGGTGAATACTGGGAGACTGGATACTGGTGGATAATGGGAGACAGGATACTGGGGGATAATGGATGTCCGTGGATACTGGGAGACAGGATACTGTGGGATACTGGATATTGGTGGATACTGGGAGTCTGGATACTGTGGGATATTGGATATTGGTGGATACTGGGAGACTGGATACACTAATGTCCTTGTTGGGCACAATATTGTGATTAGTTTATGAATATATATATATACACTCACCGGCTACTTTATTAGGCAGACCTGTCCAACTGCTCGTTGACGCAAATTACTGATCAGCTAATTCAATGCATTTATACATGTTGACATGGTCAAGACGAACTGCTGCAGTTCAAACCGAGCTTCAGAATGGGAAAGAAAGATGATTTAAGTGACTTTGAATGTGGCATGGTTGTTGGTGCCAGACGGGCTGGTCTGAGTATTGCAGAAACTGCTGATC
>JAODKL010000107.1:24697248-24719154 GCA_026780765.1 Petrocephalus schoutedeni
CTCTGAGGAATGTTTCCAGTACCTTGTTGAATCTATGCCACAAAGGATTAAGGCAGTTCTGAAGGCAAAAGGGGGTCTAACCTGGTACTAGGAAGGTGAAACTAATAAAGTGGCCGGTGAGTATGTATATAGATAGATAGATAGATAGATAGACAGTAGCAGTTCAAACTACACAACTTAACGACACTGTTTGCAAACGTTGCAAACTATACTTTTGGGAAACACCTGTATCATTTAACGATGGATCGTACTATCTACGTCCGCACCATTGTTACTTCCATAGTTCGAACTGTGGTTTCGGGAAACACCTGAGTCCTACTTACATAGTTCCAACTATGTAAGTTGCTAACATAGTTAGCAACTATGCTTTTGGGAAATGCACCCCTTATTGACTTACAGAGGCTCCATGGAAGTTTAACATGTAGCTGGTCATATCTAGCTGGTACAGAGGCTCTAAAAGCTAAGAAAATGTCAATATTAACACAACACATTAAGGAAACACAAAACATTAAGAAAACAATACATTTCCAAATTATATTGGCTTAATTTTTTGTCTTGGTCTCTTTGTATCATGTTCATGTTGTGTTAATGGGATGGGTTTACGAGCAGAAGGTATGTGAGAGTCTACCTGTGCGGCACTTCTCATTTGGTGGGGGCTGAAGTGGATCCATAAGGTGTGCCAGTTTTAGTGTGTGAGTCCAGTCTCATTGTAGTCAACTTAACAGTTCTCTGCTGGAGTGAAAAACAGCACAGATCCAAATGGATCCAGGTTTACACCGTCAAAGGGTCAAGCACTTATGATTGATCACAGAGAAGTTTACAAAAGGTTAGCAAACACATAAATGAGATCAATTCAAAGACTCCTGGTTACAGGAAGTAATAAACTGGAACTCATCCAACAGGTTAGGTTGGGCATACTGATGTAAGGGAAAGGTGGGATCAGAAACACACAGACGCACCCACTCACAGGCCAAAGTAGACCAGATCTGCATAACAATGCTGACTGGGGTCGGAGATCAGCTCTAACCAGGAGAAATGGTGGGTGAAGATGATGTTGATGCGGATGATGACGGTGATGATCAGTTGTGGTTTGGGTATACGTGGCCTGGGAGAAATCTCAGCCAGCTGCTCAGTCGTGCAGGGGGACTCTGGTACCCTTTGAGCGATACCTCCCTCGTTCTTCCCTTTGCTAGGATACGCCCCTCATGATAATAATAATGATAATAATAGTAATAATGATGCATGAGCAGTTTGGAATGCAATCCCATTTACATTTTCTTATGAAGGTATTATAATTTGATAAATGCATTGCTACTTTGTCAAAATATATTATTATTGTTAGTAAGGCTGTTGAAATTACAAAGTAATTAGATTGTTTTGGCCACATTCAGTATATGAGAACCAGATGTATGTCATTATGACACCCATAGCTATTATTATGGCTATTAAAATAACTATGCCATTATATTTTTTCTGTTAAATTTGTAATTATAAATGAGGCAAATTCATTTATCAGTTTTATCATTGGGCACAGTGTGGCACAACACATTTGTATGTTTGTAAATGTTTTCCTTTTACTTTATAAGCATGTTTAGTGATGTTTCGCACTGGTGATTTCTACCAGTGGAAATGTATAAACCTAACCAGCACTTAAAACTATGAATGTACAAAATTATGGTTAATAATACATTACTTTAAAGAAATTTCTAAGAGATAGTCATGGACTATGTAATTCATGGAGATATTTAAAAGATTTAAATCTTTTTAATACTCCAGGGATTACCTCTCCTAGACATAACTGACTCTCAGTATGCAATGATACCTCTATAGTGATTTAGGGCCCCATAACATCATATAAGCCCCCTAATCCAATTATGCTTCAAAATTTTAGGGCCCTAAACCATCCACGGTGCCATTTTCTAACTGTTTTCTAACAGTGAGAAGGCAGGGCTGTTGAGCAAGAAGTATGCAGCTTAGCAGGATATATTTTAAGCAGTTAGAAAAGTAAATCTGATTTCGGGGATTTTTTGGGATTAAGGTTTTTTGTAAAATAGATGCCTTTATTAAAAGAAATATATGAAATAAACTACTACAACTGCATTGTATTTCATTGTACTAATGCAACTATAAAATGGCCACAATCATCAGAATTATGCGAAGTGCAAAAATATGTGTATAATATAATTTGCACACATACCAGTGATTCTTGGAATTCCCGGGTCTTATCTCGCTCTGCAGTTAAGAAACGCAACACTTCCTGCTGGCTCTGCTGATCCTGATCCCAGTTCACAGGTGTGTTTTATTTACTTAGCACTGTAATTCTACCTGAGTTCCAGCAATAAGTAATTAACAACCAGTGACCACAGGGTGCTTGTAATGTCTGAACAGCAGCGTATACTCTATCTCTCCTGCTACTTTCAGTATGTCTTCTTTTTCTGAGTGATGAGCATAATATGGGGAACTGAGGCATATTCATGTTAACCTTCTTTTCAATTCTTTCTGTATGTGCTTTTGAATACCCTTAAATTAAAGTGCTGCACGGCATGAATTATAAAACTATTTGGTGTGGCGTTGCCATGGGGAGGCTTCTAAGGGTTTTTGAGACACGTTTCCTGTAAACTGGGAAGAATATAAGGAAAAGTTGGATTTACTCAGCAACAATTAGGAAATAACTGGACAGGTACTATTTACCTTGAAGCATGCCATGTTTTAATTATACATAATGTTATCAAGAGAGTAGTATCTCTGACAGAATATAGACAATATCAATACAGTCTAAAATCATTCAGTGTTATTTCATCTTTAATCATCAGTTCTTATGTTTAAGAAATTAAAAGCACTAAATTGCACTGCGTTTACCTTACTTTCGTATAATAACACGGTTGTAAATCAGATGGACAGACTATGTGGTTAAAGTTACGCAATAATGTGCCGCAGATTGCGATTACTCGTACAGGATGGGCGTGTAAGGATTGAGGCTGCGCTGGTAGTTTACACCGTTCGCAGGTTACCAAATACTTTTTCCTTGAGGCAGTGCTGCAATAACCTTCTGAAATAAAGAGAAAATGGGGGAGAAGAAGCAGAATGAGAATTTCCTTTTAGCGGTTTTGAAAATTTCGGGCTGAAAGCATACCAAGCGAAGGATAATTTATTTGAACAAACTCAGGTAAGCTGCACGCTTTGGAAATGTGTCTGCTGTAGGCTGTGCGACCTACCCGTATCAGAAACCGAGATTTCAGCTGAAAATAACCATTGCACGTTGTTTTTTGTCCTACCACGTGCGGCAATTCTGTATTCGGACTTCAACTTTATTTGAACTTTTTCTCATAACGGGGTTTTAAAACCTAAAGGAAATAGCTTGCACAGTCCTGCTGTAGTTTATGACAAAATGGCTGAATGCCGAAATAGTCGTTTCGTCTGCCCAAATCTAAGATTAGAAAAAACGGAATTATTAACAATAACTGTTAAAGATCTTTAAATATTAAACCACAGCAGTGTTATCTTATGTGACGTGTCGCATGTGAAAAGTAATAAAGTGTATGGCGAAACTGTACTCGGTACTGCAGGAGGTTGTGAACTGGTCGCCTCTGGTTATCATAAACGGGTAGGCTATGCAATTGGTCTTGGCGCGTTTGAAATTATTATATTGTTACCATTTAAGATTACATTGTTACCTCTTAACAAACACTAACGAGTAAAACAAGAACTACAAATATTACTCCTTCTATATCACCATCGACACCTTTTTGTTAGCGGCGTTATGTTGCATTCTTATTACTGTAGTCATTGTTAGTGCTGCCCTTACTATTAGTAATAATAGTATAATATATAATAATAATAATAATATATCCTTTTATTTGCAGAGGCACACTTGAACCTCAGCATAAATTTTCCATATTCACTATCTGTCATTATCTGTATGCCTGGTAAACACACAAACATTTATTCTGAAAGTTTAAGGTTTCGTATTATATACATACATACATATATTTATTTATTTGGAAATAATGCATGTCTATAGGTTAGTTAATGTACATGGATGTGTACAATTGTCCTGTTGATCTCAACTATTTTATGAGAGTACTACACTTGTAATTGTATTCCGTATGGTCATGAAATTGCATACTCACATAATATTGGCAGGGACATCGGACATGTCTCTCCTGTCCAAACTGAAATATGCACCCTTATTTCTAAAAAAGAAAAAATGATTACAACACATTTCCACCAAATAACTTGTATAGACTATTTTCTGATGTTGTTACAAAATATGAAGAATATGATGCTGCTCCGTTAAATATTATTTAGGGATAAATATTGAAAATGTATTTGCTAGTACATTTGCTTTGACTAAGTTAAATGTCCAGAAGGTACATTTTTTTAAATACCATATTCCTTGAATACGTATAAGCTCCTGATTATTTAGTCCTTTATGCAGTGAAGGTTCTATTGTGATTTTTCACTGATTTATTTCTCTACATTTCATGTCCACAGAGCCTACCGATCACGTTTAAGATGGGCTGATGGAGCAGCCATTTCAGGTTTTCTGTCTTGTGGTAATAGCTATCAGGAAGCTATTGTCACCCCAAGTGGAAATGTTCCATAAGGTCACACTACTGGCAATATGCATCTGGACCCAGGCAACCATGGTCCAGGCCCTGGATACCTGTTCTCCATTTCACCGCTCTGCTGTGGATTTTACTGTCACTTACCCCATGCCGTCCTTTGAAGCACAGGGCCCCATACAGAACATTGTCATCAATGAACATTTCGGGGAGGTATACGTGGCATCGCGCAATCGAATCGAGGCGGTCAGTGCCAGCTTCAGCAAGTCCTGGGAGCTGCGTACAGGCCCCGTTGGGAGTTCCGAATGTGAGATTTGTAACCTGTGTGATACTGACCAGGACCTCGATGTGTACGAGGACACCGATAACCAAGTCTTGCAGATAGAGCCACAACCCTTTCTTCCATATTTATATACATGTGGGAGCTCTCGTAATGGGGTGTGTTATTCCCACATACTTGAAGAAGATGGACAGCGGCCGTCTACCTCAAGCTGCCTGTTTAAAAGGGAATCCAATTCTGTGGATTTCTGCCCGGACTGTGTAGCCAGTCCTCTTGGAACAAAAGTCAGCATTGTGGAGGATGGACAGATATCCTACTTTTTTGTCGCAGCCACGGTTAATGAGAGTGTTGCCCAGAGTTTTGGCAGGCAGTCCATTTCAGTGCGACGGCCGCTGGCGACGGACGATGGATTTGTTGCAGACATACAAGCGTTGACCGTGCTGCCCGGCCTGCGTGACTCCTACCGCATTGATTACGTCTACAGCTTCGTCACCGTGGAGTTCGTCTACTTTGTGTCTGTGCAGAGGGAGAAGCCAAACGACAAAAGCTCCCCGTTTCAAACACGCCTGGGCCGGCTCCCGCGAAGCAACTTGGAGATGTGGATGTATCGGGAAATTGTCTTGGAGTGTAGCTTCAAACCCAAGAGGAGGAAGAGGAGTGGGCCCGCTCGCGACGTCATTTATAATGCAATGCAGGCGGCACATTTGGGGAAGGCTGGGAAGGAGCTGGCCAAAGAGTTGGGCATACAGGAGAAGGACGACTTCTTGTATGGTGTGTTTGCAGTGACTCATAGCTCTGGGGAGCCGCGCAAGCACTCCGCTCTTTGCCTCTTCCATATCAACAGTGTCAACAAAGAGATTGATGCTGGAGTGGAAGCCTGCTGCCGTAAGGGCACCGAGCGCCTCTCTCGGGGTCTCTGCCACTTCCAGCCTTGCATGAGTTGCCCCCATGAGGTAAGCTTCCTTTCCATTTGCTTACATCATACTATTGTGCTGTGTGCAGGAAATAACCTGCAGTTATTTCCAGTATGAACAAATGTCAACATATGCTGCTTTTGTCACAGCAAGGATTTTAATCTTTTAATATCACAATAAGTTGCATTCCATCTATCTGTCCATCCATCCATCCATCTGTCTGTCCACCACTCCATCTTCTAACTGCTTATTCTTGTGAAATGGCTTTAGCCTTTCGCAGGCAGTAGACAGCATGAGGCTGGGGTCTATCCGGAATGAGATGCCAGTTGATTTTCCTGATTAATCAATGAATCGGATAAAAATTTCCACCTGTTTATTCAGAAATATAACATTAACCAAAAAATCTGCAAAAAGAAAAATGCAAATCAAAAAACCCGGCAACAGAATTTTTTTCAACATTAACACTTGTTTTCTATATTTACAGTAATACACAAAAGTAATCTTGCATTGCACTATCACATATACTCACAGACACAGTTACTTTCATCCACGTCTAAATGCAATTAATCCTACCTCACTCACATGGTGAAAGATGGGACTGTCTGGGCAAGCAGGTGTGCACCCTTGGCTACTGAACACGGCATTTCGCCGTTGAAATAAGAACAGGGGAAACAGAGAATGGGTTGGGTAATAGGTTTCATTTTGGCAAACGGGGTGTGCGTGCGTGTGCGCGCATGTATGTGCAACCATGTGTGCGGGTGTGTGTGTACGTGCGATCGAGTGCACATGTATGTGGGATCGTGTGTGCGTGTATGTGCGAGCGTGAGCGTGCACGCCATTCCTGACGGGCTACTCCGTCACAGTGCAGTGTCTTCACTCTGACCTTATGTCAAAGTAAAGTTTATTTTTGCTGCACATTTAAACACAGCTTAAACTGATTAAGTGATATACAAAAACAACATTAAACTGAAATAAGAGTAAAACACAGATTCACACACCATTTTTCACATTTTACATTTTGACATGTTTAGCAGTAAATTGTATCCAAAACAATGTAAATCTTTAAGAATACATGGTTAGACAATCCCTGCAGTGGTTGGGATTAAGGGCCTTGCTCAGGGGCCCAATGGTGACATCACTCTGTGAACTCTGAGAGCATCCTAACCCACTGAACACCAATCCAAGCTGAAGCATACATGTAATTGATTTAAATAAGCAGGACTACATTTGCTGTTTGCCAATGGTTATTCGGTCCCAAGATCCCATTGAGAGGATGGCTTTAAACAGTCTAATGCAGTTACTACTTGGTACATTTTGGACATTGGACATTACTTTTTGCCTTCCAGAAGACATTGGTGAAGATCACATGCATCACACAACTTAAACAACACCTTCGATTTCAGAGACTGAATGCACATAGTGGGCAGTATATGGCTCTGTCGATTTGGACTGTGTGATTAGAAGGTTATTGGTACAAATCCTCTGGCTAGCTGAGTGGTTTCTGAGTTGGTCCCTTGAAAAAGGCCATTAACACCAATACCTCCAGGAAAAACCACTTCCGATCCTCACTTCTATGTGTCTTAGGAAAAAAAAACACCTGCTACATGCATTTCTTGTTTTCCACATTCTTATTCTTTCAAGGTAATCTGCTATTCATCTACGAACATAAAAAAGAAACTAGAAAAGACATGCTAGCTCATGTACATTAAATAGATTCAGTTGCGCAAACCTGTTCGCTGTTTGGCCTTAGATTAGCAGCAAAATTGAATTGCTGAGGACGAGGGGCGAGGCCTTATGGGCCTGAAGGAACTGCATGAAACTACCTCCAGCCAGCTGCATTAATCACTATAGGATCAGATATGATGTTAGAAAACATGACGCAGTTGTAAAACCATCCCTTCCCACCCACCCTCTCTGTCGCGCCCTCCCTCCCTCCCTCCCTCCCACTCATCTCTCATTTTATACCTGTGTTTTATGTCGTTGAAATGTTAAGATTTAACCCTGTATTGAGGTACTTCAGTCGCATAGATAAAGCATTGAACCCACATCCATATTTCTGTTCACCCTTCATCCTCCAATTCCCCTTAAGTTCTGGGGGGGGTGGGGGGGGGCTATTCTAGGCAATGTAGGGCACAAGGACTCTTTCAGATATATAATGCTAGCACAAAAATATTACAGATAAAACTAAAATTTATAAACAAAAACAATACATTCAAACACAAGTATGCTTCACTTCATGGAAGAGTAAAATTTCTAGGTCAGCACATTGCTTGTAATAATTCTGTATCCTGTAATCAAAACCTAATCGCACCAATGTTATATTGCAGTAGTATAACTGGAAGGGGCAGGGAAAGTTATAAACGTGCTGAAGTAATGATGTCTTCCAGTTCAGTGTTTCTCAAACAGACAGTCCATGTTTTTACTTCCTCCCAATTCCCTGAGGGCCCGGAGGTTTGGTTTGAGAAGCACTCTTCTAATATTCCTGCATTCATATGTCCTAAAATTGTGTGTGACCCAAAAACAGCCCAGCAGCTGTTATTTTTGCTGTAACTTGTACCTATGGGTATCTGGGAAATCCTTGCCAGTAGAAGCATGGAGCATGGAAAAATTAATGTTGCCTTCTGTTTCCTGTATTCCATAAGTCCACTTTCTCTGGGCACCGCAGCAGCCTGTTGTGGGTAGCCTGGTATTGGCTACAAAACCAAATGTGTCTGTCCTAATATCCGCTTGCTGCGTGAACATATTGCTTCCTGCTTCCTGTGTTTCACAAATGGTCTTGCAGATCTATTGCATAGTCCATCACATTCTTCGTATGCTCGTACCTTGCTCTTCTGCTTCAGTTGCATGTACGGCCGTCCTGCGAGTGTACCTTTCTGTTCTCATCTGGCCCGCAGCAAAATTTACACTATCCAGATCCAAAAGTCATAAAAAAAAATTAATAATTGGTAGAACAATCTGTTTCTGGATTCTCTCAAATAGAAATATTTAACTATGGAAGCATGTAGTTGGTCCAGCAGTTCAAACCATATTAAAACGCTACTTTTGTTTTTATCATACAACAGAAGTAACTAGGCAACGTTAGGAACATTGTCTGAAGAAAGGGGTGTAGTTTTACAGCCTGTGGGCTTGGATTATCTGTGCTGCTATCTGTGTGCTGGAATTTTGCAGTTCCAAATTTAAGCAGCTGTGCACTCAAACATTCAAAAAATCCAAGAGGGACTGCAGTTGAAAGCACAGAATGTAATTTGTTGCATTTGCTCGAATTTTAATTACACATGCTCCCATGCATCTAACTCATACATCTAACACTACTGCATAACTGGTATTCCCTGAGGCATCCATGTTGTTAGTGTCATAATAACGTAATCAGCAACTAGTCGACGTCGAGCTTAAAGCATCATTGCAGGGCAGTAAAGTAAATTTTTCGACTAGTCGACTAATCTGTAAAACCTCTATAAATATCACGTAGTGGCAGCTCTCTATGGGCCCTCTTGGTGCCTGAGCCCTGTGACTACTTTTCTGGTAGATCCAAGCACCCTATGTTATTGAAATTCTGGAACCAAATTGGTAAATGATACCACCTGGTTATAAATATCTTATTTCTTAACATCGGTAGTGGTTTATAATCAGTTAATATTTAACATAGCCTTAATATCCATGTCGTTGAATATTAGGTTTCAAGTTAATGTTTTTAGCCAATGGAAACAAGAGACATAAGCTTGGAATTTGGCTGCATGCAGTATGTCACATTACAAAATATATATACTGGGGTATGCTGAAGCAAAATGGCTGATGGTTACTGCTGCCTTTGGTTTTTGAAAGTTGATTGTATTTTGCTGTCATTCCTGAAGAGCATGGAGAATAATGCCACCTGTAAGGAAAAACCCACACTGGTGGCTAAGCCCTACATCCGAGTGGACTTCTTTGACAGTAAGATGCAAAGTGTCCTCTTGACATCTTTGCTGGTTACCATCATTGATGACAAGACGGTGGCACATATTGGGACCAGTGAAGGACGCCTGCTTCAGGTACTCAGACGTGCTGTCAGCTGGTGGTGAGAATTCAAACAAGCAGTTTCCTATTTTCTAATAGGGACCTCATTTTGAACAGAATTTTAGGTTATGACTGCTGAAACTCCATGTACTCATGTACTAGTCTCTTTAGTTTCAAAGAATTAAGATTTCAGCTAAACCATTAGAAGCTTCCCTGAACATTATAAACAGTCTCCTCCTACATTTATCTCAATTTCATGTGGAATTACCTTGAACTTTGGCACCATTGTTTCATTTCTCTAATGGCATGACATACCATTGAGCTGTATGACTCTGTTGTTTCTCAGGTTGTCCTAAGAAGATCAAATCCCATTGTCTTTGCCAATTACTCTTTAGTAGACAACCAGAAAGTATCTCCAATAGCCACAGTTTTTTCAGAAGAGTCCCTTCTCTTTGTGGTTGGGAATAAGGTACTGTAATCTGGATTGGCAGTCAGTATCTGAATAACTGATACCCACTTTTTGTCACTAATAATTGAATTAGGGATAGCAGCAACATGGGTGTCTCACCAGGTCTCTCTATCTCTCTGTCCCGCTTCATCTTGCCTTGCTCACCAGATGGTCAGTGTGCCCCCCAGAGGCCCGGGCTGTCGTCACTTTCTATCCTGTGGCCTTTGCCTGACCGCACCCAAGTTTATGGGGTGTGGCTGGTGTGGCAGGCAATGTTCCCAGGAGCTGGAGTGCAGCAGTGAATGGAGGACGAAGTCCTGTTCACCTGTCATCACCGAGGTGAGACACTGACCTGGGGAGTGGAATGCAGTGGCATCCCCCTACATGCACACAGATTCCCGCTTGACAGCATTTTTAACAAGATCTTTGTGTCATTCTTTCTGTTGTGTTTGCTACAGTTTTTTCCAAAATCTGCACCTCCTGATGGTGAAACAGAGATGACACTGTTCGGCACTGAGTTCATGTCTCCCTTACGGCCTGCTTTCAATGTGAGAACTTGCAGGGTAAAAGTAGGAGAGGCTGACTGTAGAGTGCTGCCTGAGAAAAGCAACAGTACCCAGTGAGTAATACACAACACAACGAATAACTACAAGTACCGTACCACAGAAAATAAAGTACTCAGAGTGATGTGAGCCAGAACATGCGGAACAGTAACTCATGGTGATAGATTTAATGAACATAAAGTAAAACTAAAACAATAAAAAAGTCCTTTTGTGTATGCATTTTGGTAAACATGAAAATATAATGACATGCATTACTTCTTCTTCCAGTGTAACTCTATATGACACATATACAAATGACAGGATAAGAAACCTGATATAATACTAGTGAAAGCTCCATTACTTTCCAGTCTCTGAACTTTTGTTTCCTTTTCTCATACAAAAGAATGAACAAAAATATTAAATTTAACACCCTAGTGACTCGCTGTTTTAGAAAAGAAATCTGTATAAAATTTCATTGTGTCCAGGTGACCTAAGCTCTATGCAGAAGTCTGCCAGTCGAGTGGTGGATGATAAGTGAGTCATTATTAATCTCCTTTCGCAAACATTTCCCAGAATAACGTGCCAGATACTTCAGGGGAATGCCAACATGTCTCAGCTTGTCTCTATCACTGTCGGAGTACATGAAGACACAGTTGAGGGATGCTACGTCATCGACGGTGAAACCGAAATACATGGATTTATGTTTGTGGTAAAACTATTCACAGAATTACTTTATTTGTTTATTCAGAAGAAAAAATAATAAGT
Source organism: Petrocephalus schoutedeni (assembly GCA_026780765.1). Classification (NCBI taxonomy): domain Eukaryota; kingdom Metazoa; phylum Chordata; class Actinopteri; order Osteoglossiformes; family Mormyridae; genus Petrocephalus; species Petrocephalus schoutedeni. The sequence continues at coordinate 24,708,756 of JAODKL010000107.1, forward strand.
GCACAACCACACGCTAGTTACATTTTTACTTTATTTTGCTCTGAGGCAGAAAGCACATTTGAAGTAAGCCTGGGAAAGCTATCAATTGTCTATGTATATGACATATATAATGCTCTAATTGTCCATGCTGTCTTCTCAGGAGCCACAGATCACAGAAATTCTCCCCGATTATGGGCCAAATGTTGGGGGAACACTGATCACTGTCAAAGGACCCTACTTGAACGCTGGAAGGGACAGACGTGTCAAACTTGGCAATGATACGTGCAAGATTGAAAGGTGAAGGATAATCTGTGAAAGATAATCTGTTTGTCTGTATTCCTCTTTATGAAGCCGGTTATTTTACCTGTGATGAGAAATCATGGTGCTGCCCAGCAGAGACTGCCCATGTATTTACCTTTGTTTACATGTGTCACATATGTGTTTATATGTTAATGACAAAGTGTGACATTATAATCATTCTGAAATTGTAGCTAGTACCCAACGATTGGATTGTTTACTGCTTTAGATATTATGAAAAGATGTTGGTACTCTACAGATGTTTATCTTAAGTTTATTTGTCTTGCAGTGTTTCAGCAGGCAGTGGGAACTTTTGTTCCATCGTATGCTTGTCACAGCCTGTTGCCTCCCCCAGACAAGCTTCCTTGTCAGTGTACATTGACCAGTCTGCAGTGCTCCCAACGCAAGTGTTCCATTACAATGAGAAGCCCATGATCACAGAAGTGCGCCCGGATTGCAGCTTTAAAAAGTATGGGCTTTCAGCATTGTTTTAGAAGAAGGGAACAGATTGAGGTGTTTAAGATAGAGGGAGCGTTTGAGAAAACCTTTTTGAATTTATTATTCACTGTCTTGGCATAAACATTTTCCTGCCTAAATGTCTTGTGGTGCAACAATTTTGTATTCACATTTTGAGTAGCTATGAAGGTACATTTTATACGGCATCATTCAGGTAACTTGATGATGTAGTTTTATTCACGATGTAACAATTTTCAAATCTCATTTCATTGATCGGAATCTATGATTGCTAAGTCCTGACTCCATTCAGCTGTTGTTGAAGTCGTTAGCCTGGGGTTTGACATACTTCTTCCAGTCCACACTGTGAATGTTTGAATGACGTGTTTAATAAGTGCAAGAATAATACAATAATTTGTGTGTTCATTATTGTAACTTAGATGCAGATCAGACCATATTTTAGACTATAGATAAATGTAGGTAATTCACACACTTTTTCTTGCCACTGTTATATAGTGATGCTGTATGGTGATAATAATCTGCCCTTACTGCGTCTATATGAGAGGATCTTTGTCTTAGAAACTAACTGTTATTTCATCCAGAGTATGTGTTTCCTTGTGCGATAGCCTTTTTGCCATAGGCTTATGAATCATGGTGACCCTAATTGAATAATGGTTATGAAAACAGATGGATGCTTGTTGTTATAACTGTTTAGCTTATTAAAACTTGTGCCTACAATATAAGATGAAGGAAAGGAAACTAAATGAAAAATGAGGGAAATGAAACACTATAATGAAAAGAGGTATGAAAATGCTACTTAAAGTTAATGCCACTTATATCAGGTTGTGGATCTACATGTCTGACTTGTTTGTAATGCTTTGTGTATCTTTGATGAAGTGGGTCCAAGATCACCATCAAAGGTATCCATCTGGATTCTGTTTACAAGACCATCGTCCGATTCAGGCCCAGATTCCGGGATCCTGTACAGAGTGTATGTTTTATTCAGCCTTCTTTTAATATTTTCAATTGTCTAACTCTTCTCAACTCATGTGCTGATAAATGCAATAGTCTTTATGCATTTTTTTGTATAAATGAAATTTCTAAATACATTCATCTGCTATGTTCCATTTTCTTACTGAAGGCCTCACTTGCCTTAAGATTTAAACAGACATGCAGTTGCAATGAGCAGAACTGTTATTCTCCTTAACAATTGTCTGTTTGTCATTTGGCATCAGGAATGTATTAGGACAACCAATATAACGTATCTGGAATGCGTAGCTCCTTCTGTGCTTGGAGAGGACTCAGTGGAAGGCATACTGTCCTTTGACATGGATGGTGCACGACAGCTCTGGAATCAGACATTCTGGTACCATCCTTACGCAGAACCCTTTGCTTTCCATCAGGATAACAAAACACTGCGATTGTCTTCCATTGAAGATGAAGTGACTGTGTCTGTAAGTGTGAAATTAGGGATTCTGATTTTAAGGCTTGCCTTAGAAAAACAAGTTTAAAACTGACTAGAACACAAAGGCTAAACAAGTATTTGTACCGCTAAATGGTAAACAGTATTTCAGTATGCTTCTAAATTGCAGAGCTAGTACAAAATTACTAGGGCAGTTTGGACCTGGAATGAGACTTGTGTTCAGAGACAGTTATGAGTCAGTATGTTCAGTGTACTTCCATAACTGCAAACTCAACTTGAATGACCAAAATTACATAAAAGACAAAAATGATCATGATGGTAAATGTTATCAGACATTCTACAACTATGTTTACAGCACAGCAGACTCAACTTGGTGAATTCTTGCATGAAAGTCATCATGACAGTTGGAGGAGTGGACTGTAACGTTAAAATACTGGACAACAAAATTACCTGCCGAATCCCGAAAAACATGACTGTACCTAATGAAGGTTTGCCTGTGCAGGTGAGTTTTGCGCATAAAGCCTATTATCTGGAGGAAGTTATACTGTCTTCTGAGTTATATTTGGCTTGCCATTTGGTAGTTTCTGGTATCATGTATAATATTTCATTACTAGGATAATGTATTTTTTGAGTACAAGGGTTGAAGGGTTAAATGAGAGACAAATATCTAGATGGCTTCTGTTACCTTGTCCTGAATAAGTGGTCTGGATGAGGGGTGGATATCTGGATTGTTTGAAGGCTAATCAATAATGTACACCTTCGTCCATCTTCTATGCCCGCCTGTCCTATTCACCGGTCTGGGGGGGGTTCTGAACCTAGCCCATTCATGTCTATGGGCAATTTGGAAATTCCAGTTTACTTTAGCATGTTTTTGAATGTTAGGGGGGGGGGCTGGAATATCTGAGGGAAACCCCATGACAACACAGGGGAGAACATGCAAACTCCACATGCATGGAGCCATGATGGAGACTCGAACCCTGGTCCCAGAGGTGTCAGGCAATAGTGCTAAACACTGCACCACCCTGTACCCACCCTCCCTACCCACACAAAAACATATAATTGCACTTTCAAGCAAAAATAAAAAGAATACTGGAGAATAGGTAACATTTATGAGATGTTTGGTGGATTCAAGAGTATACCATTTGGGACTAAACAGTCTTCAATTGTGCCAGGTGTCTGTTAATGGGCAGGTGCATGAAGTTGGCAGGGTGATTATTGCCACTAACAACGCTGAGATTGGCATTGTACTGGGAATCCTCTGTGCTCTGGGCACTGGGGCCCTTTTGTCCTTCCTCATCACAAAACATCTGAGAAGGAAGAAGGAAGGTAAGAGTTTTAGTACCAATATCCTGTTTCTGTTCATCTTAACAGGCACAGTATTCCAACAGGTAGACTTTGTGTATAAATATCCAGTACTGAACAGTGATACTCAAGAAGTCATTGAAGAGCTGCTGTTGTATCATTCAGTAAGACACATAATTTGAAAAATTGCAAATAGTCTTTTCCCATTTAAGGGAACAGTCTTATGGGGCACAGTAGAATAGAAGCCTGCCTGTATCGCATCCCTTAAAATATTCCTGTCTCTGATTCCTGTTCTCAAATTAAGTAATATATTTGTGGGAACTTTCAGCTGAACTGGTGGAGCATCGCCTCTCTCGCCTTGCCAGCTATAACCCAACCCAGAGCACTGGAGACAGGTCATTGGTGGGAGACTACAGACAAGGTGAGACCACAGATAAACAAATAAACATCATGGAAAGGCTTTGGTTGCTTAAAAAGGATATACAGGGACATACTTGGATATACAGAGGGAGAGGGCTAAGGTTAGATTGTTATATGTAATACATTTGACAATATTTTTTGACCCACATTCGGAAAATGTATTATTTGAGTCTACACCCTAGCAGAATCACAATGCTAAATACAGTTGCCATGCAGTCCTCATTGACCTCTGCTCCCCTTTCAGAATCTGTCATCGAAAGCCCAAGCTTCTCAGCAATGGAAACCCAACCAGGCCTGCCCCGTAACAGCCACTTTGATGCTGTGGTCACCCCACTCCTGCCCCCTGAAAAGATCTTTGCCTCCTGTCTGCGGCCACAGCTTTTGGAGGAAGTGAAGGATGTGCTGATTCCATGTGCTGCACTCCGTGTGCACTACCATCAGATCATTGGAAGGGGTCGGGCGCTTACCTTTATTACTGTGTTACTGATGTTTTAAGCTATATTTACAGTATCTATAAGGAATATATATACAGATGCTCTCCACCTTACAATGGGGTAATGCTCTGATGCACCCATCATGAGTTGAAAATGTCCATGCTTTGGTGGCCCTACAACTTGCAGGGAAAAGCTTGGGTGTTGGTGGAGGGATTGGGCACCATAAAAAAACTAAGCTCTAAGAAAGCAGACAAGTCTCATTTCTGCTCTCTGTGGGAATAGTTCTGCTGCAGCCACCCATGCAACATGAATGGGAGGGAGGAAAGCCCTCAGGAGCCCCATCCCTAAAAGAATCAAAACCGTCGTGGAGCCAGTGGGGTCAGGCCTGTTGAGGATCAGAACTGGTGTGGTGCTGTGGTGTCTCCCTGCTGCACAGCAGCACTCGGGTTGTAAATTGAGGCTGTAGGTGCGGTGACCATCTTCACCTGCTGTCAGGGAAGCTTCATAAACTTTGCCTTTCAGTGGCGCTGCTCTCTGAGGTACGCAGGCCGAGGAGTGGTCAGATCTCTGTCAATGCGTACACTTATTGGTCTGGTTGTTCTGATGGCTGCCATACCCAGGGAGAAGCAATTGCTATGGTGGATTGGCTTCTCCTGATGGTGTCCTCCTTTCAATATGCGTATTATAAGACTCAGATTAAGGCACTTTCCGGGTGCCTTGTTTGTTGTGTCTGTGTATGCTATGACCGCAGTGAGTAATATCTCAGTGAAAGAGACATTTTTTGGGATCTTTGCTTGGTGGTTGATGCATGTCCATGAGGTGTTACTTCTCTGATCATGGGTGACTTCAGTGTTATCACTGGCACTGACAGGGCTGGCTGTGAGGACTGTGTCGGTCCCCACAGGTCTGGCGCCTGTGGTAAAAGTGGCTCCATGTTTCTTGACTTTGCAAAAGGTCAGGGTGTGCGGGTTGCTAGATCCTGGTTCTTCTTACCTTGGCAGCGAGATTCATGTCTCTCGTCACTCTTCCTGTGAAGTGAGTAGACAGATTTGGATAAAATGGGTGGTCATGAGGTCAGTGGAAAGGGGTGTGCGATGCTTGTGATATCTTTGTTAGATGACCAAGGTCCAAGTTTTTAGAGTCCCGGTGCTCCCTGTCTTGTGTACGGCTGTGAGACATGGATGCTATCCAGTAACCAGTGACAGAGACTCCTTTGGTATTGTCTCTTCAGGTAATCCTGGAGTTCTACTGGTTTGACTTGTATTGAATGAGTGATTGCCCAGGGAGTCCCAAATGAGACACATTACCTGCATTATAAGGAAGAGTCGGTTACCGCGCTACAGCCATGTGGCATCCCTCTTGGATTGGAACAATTGTAAAGTGCGGAGCATCTGTAATGTGAGAGTTTGCAAACAGAGAACAAGCTTTTCTGTATTTGATGCCTCTAATGTATTTTTTCAGGTCACTTTGGAACAGTATATCATGGTTATTTCACAAATGAGAACAACCAGTTAATTCATTGTGCTGTAAAATCATTAACCAGTGAGTAAAAGATTTGTTTTATATGATATTGAACACTTCTGATCAGTGGGGTGTCACTGTGAACCAGAGATAGCAGTTATAATAATTACACTTAACATCTCAATAATGCATGTACCAGTAAGGCTTGACCATTGCATGACTTTCTCTATAATGCGTCATTTAATTTGCAATATAAAAATAATGGGAATGTTATTCATTGTGAATTTGTTACCTATCTCCTCCCAGACACAGTCAAATAACTGTAGACTGATAATGAGATTATGTGCATAAATGCATAGTGGGTTAGAAGAATATTAATACTGATGTACATGCACACAGGAATAACAGAAATGGAGGAAGTGGAGCAGTTCCTGAAGGAGGGAATCCTAATGAAGGAGTTTCATCACAACAATGTTCTCTCCCTGCTGGGCATCCTTATACCTCAGGAAGGGCTCCCCCTGGTGGTACTTCCTTACATGAAGCATGGAGATTTGCGCAATTTCATTCGCTGTCAACAGAGAGTAAGTGAGGGAAAGGACATCAAGAAAACTCATAGGAAAGGTTGTGGGAGAGACTGAATTATGACCTTATTAATTACTTATTAATAACTTATTAATAGCAATTATTTATAGCATTTTTTTAAGATTATGTTTGTGTAACACACAAGTAAAAAATTAAAAAAAATAATGAAAAGGTCATCCTGGCGAGTAAAGACATTGATGCAAAACTTTCTTCTTGTAATTCTTGTAACTCAAGAATATGGCAGTTTTATTTCCATTAATACTTATTCTTATGGCTGAGGCCTGAGCTACTTACTGTTCGTCTTAATTGCATCTCTTGTTAATGTCAGAATCAGTGCTAATGGGTCGAGAAGGGACCCCTGATGTCTCTGTCTGACTCTGTGGCTGCCATTCTCCATTTGTCTCCCAGAGTCCAACTGTGAAGGACCTCATTGGCTTTGGCCTGCAGGTGGCCAAGGGCATGGAGTATTTGGCCCTGAAGAAGTTTGTCCACAGGGATCTGGCAGCACGGAACTGCATGTGAGTCACAGCTCCTGGTTTCAGGACTATCTACATGGAAAATCCCCCCTCTCCTGGACGTTCCAGGTGTCTCCTATAAATTGCCAACAGCTCCCTGACACCCACGAATGATGTCCCGGAAATCCGATATATTTTTGTAAACAGTTCAAACACTTTCTTATTAGTGCGATAACTCAAAAAATGTTTGATATATCTCTAAACTTGCTAACATATTGTATGGAAGAACTGGAAATTCTGAGACATCGCACTAAAACTGAAGCACTGCCACATAGTGAAGCAAAGGGCGGGTAGTTTTGACACTTGTTTTTGCTAGTGCAATAACTCAAGTATTTCATGGATCTTTTTCAGACTTTGCAGACACATTTATATGAGACAAATTGCACCAAAATTGAAGCAAATCTGCTTAGTGACAGGAAAAGGAAGGATGACCACAGAAGAAAATTGATCTTGTGAATCAGATCCAGTCCTAGAATTAAATCTTTTCTTATGAACAGACTACCATAAGGTCTATTGTATAAAAAAATTGGGTTAAATACAATGGTTTGTAATAATGAACACACACAGTACTTTCTTAGCCTCATGGAAATACTGCACGGCTTTAGCAGTTTGCCAGCTTGAGGTACAGTTTAGTACCGTATGTGGTTACTTTAATTATTACTATAATATATAGTATAATTATTATTGTTATGTATTATTATTTTTCCACCTCACTTACAAATTTAGCTTAAAGATAGACTTAGGGAACTGGTTTTGTTCGTAACCTGGGAGCTGTCTGCATTTGACCTTATTACTGTATGTACTTTTTTTATCTTTGATGGATCTTATTGCCACTTTACAAAAATATTATATGAATGAAAATCTACACTTGAAATTGCCTCCAAACTGAAACCACAAATTGCCTCAAAATAGAAACAGAAGCACTAGGTCGTAGCAGAAAATGAAAAGGGTGGCTTCTCAAAGAAAAGATGGATATTTTTTAATAAGTTTTTGTATCTTTTTTTGTAACCCCCCCCCCCCCCCCAAAGACAAATCACAAAGTTGGCTTTCAATAAAGGTATTTTGGTCGGGAGGAGAGTGTATGAGAAAATATAAAATAGTAAAATGCACATATACTAGGGGTGTAACGAATCTCCAAATGTACAGTTTGATTCAGACCATAATTATTCAGCCACACTTAAGTTCATTAAGTTCACACTTTAGATGTCATTTCCTGTTTCACTTTGTGTGTGTTTGTGTGCGTGTGTATGGGGGGCTTCCTCCCGTATACATGTCCCTGAAATAAATATGCCTAAGATTGGATGTCTGCTCAACTATCAGTGAAGGAGTTATAGCGCATTTTGCTGCTATATGTTAAAATTTTTTATTTTAAAAAGTTGACATTCTTCCCAACTTGGCAGGCTAGACGAGTCATACACTGTGAAGGTGGCGGATTTTGGCATGGCTCGTGATGTCTTTGATAAGGAGTACTACAGTGTCCAAGACCACAAAAAAGCCAAGCTGCCAGTCAAGTGGATGGCTATTGAAAGTCTACAGACGCAAAAGTTTACAACAAAGTCAGATGTGGTGAGTGGCACCTTTTTGGCAATAAGAGGGGTCTAAATGTCATACAATGGGGGGGATCAGTTTTTCCATTATTGTCATTTTAGTTCGTTTGCCATGAGTACAGCAGATTTTAATCTCTCTTCAGTTGTAATGCTGACATGTCTTTTGCACAGTGGTCCTTTGGGGTTCTTATGTGGGAGATGCTGACCAGAGGAGCAAGCCCCTACCCAGATGTCGATCCCTATGACATAACCCGTTACTTGTTCAAAGGACGCAGACTTCCCCAGCCAGAGTTCTGTCCAGACTCCCTGTGAGTTTCAGTGTTAATAGAATTTTAGTAGACTATGAGAGTGGAACCTGATACACTTGGGCATTTCTTTCCCATATTGCTTACAACATGATGTTTTGAATCTGGTCTATACAGAATTATTTTTATCATCATTTTTATCTACAGTTGATGCTTTTGTCCAAGGGAACATACAAGTGAGACAAATAGCACATTGCAAACATTAGTGCTGTTAAGGAGTCAACTAGGCATATGTGCAGCTAGGCTTAGCTTCCAATGAATACTGGGGTACATGGGTAAGCAGCACAGGAGCAGGAGTTACATAACAACGTCATAAACAAAGCAAGAGCCAAATAAAACTCAGGATTCAAGGATCAGAAGTGCAGCATTTCTTTTGTTTCTAACAAGTAACAACGAATGTTACATTACTGCTTAATATGTCATGGACTTGACGTGCTGTTTTTGCAAGATAGTCAATGTTATACATGTCATGTGTATATACTGTATGTACATCAGTGTACTTATAGTATAATACATACAGTATATATATTTACATTATGAGATCATTTCTCTTAGATTTAAGGTCACCATGTGTTTTGCTTGAAAGGGAAAATGCTGTAATATCTGAATTAAGGCTGTAAATAAGAACAAAACCAGAACGAATCATCTAAGGTCCCTTAGATATACACAAGCATTTTGAATTTCTGTTGTGGCCACTTAACTGCGAAGGTAACAAGTTCATCTGCTCTACCAGGTATGCCGTCATGCTTCAATGCTGGGAGCCTATTCCAGAAAGAAGACCTACTTTTGCCACCCTGGTCACTGAGATCAGTGACATCATCTCTGGCTTGGAGGGGGAGCACTACATCAAATTAAAAGTCAATTATATCAATCTGGACATGGCACACCCATACCCAGAACACCCAGATGCTGCCAATGGATGTGATTCCCCCTCCGCTGACAGTTCCTGCTCAACACCATCCTGAATGTGTCCACCTGATTGCACAACCTTACCAACTGTCAACCCAAACACTGACTGCAGCAGCACTGCTCTGATACCATTCCTGCCATAACGCGTTCATGCAAAACCTGTTACGAAAAATCTTCTGATCCAGTTCAGTGGCATCTGCCACAGTACTTGTCCAAGGCCTTTTGGTGAAACAGCTCAGATATGATCCCTGCAGTGGGAGTCTGGATGCCTTTTTTGGCAGTTTGCACAAGCAGATGGTTTTAGTGATTTTTGCTTTGCTTCTATGTGTCACTTTCAATAGCAGAAGTTTTGATGATGTTGAGGTGGGACCACAAGCCTGGCATTCGTCACATCCAGAACACAATGTGGCAGCTCGATATTCACGGAGATGGAACTTGTACTACTCACATCTTTTTTTATCCATACAGAATGTTTTATACTTTCAAATGAATCTAAAAATTAAATAAATATGATTTACAAAAGAACATTTATTCACGGTCTCTTGTTTCTCTTATTTAAGTTTTAACTTATCTGTCGTTGCAGTGGAAGAGGAATCGGTGATTGATTCATGCAAAATTTAATAAATTTAAAATGACTTGAAATGAGCAGATCCATCCATCCATTTTCCAACCCGCTTATCCGAACAGGGTCGCGGGGGGTCCGGAGCCTATCCCGGAAGCCACGGGCACGAGGCGGGGAACAACCCAGGATGGGGGGCCAGCCCATCGCAGG
>JAODKL010000107.1:24719254-24729259 GCA_026780765.1 Petrocephalus schoutedeni
CGGGCAATTTAGGAACTCCAATTAACCTCAGCATGTCTTTGGACTGTGGGGGGAAACCGGAGTACCCAGAGGAAACCACCACAACGGCACGGGGAGAACTTGCAAACTCCAAATGAGCAGATCATCAAGAAATAAAGGTTTAAAAAGTTCTTTGTAATGTAGTGACCAGATGGTTCAAAACGTTTGATCCATGTAGCTCTATAAGAAAACGCATTGTTTTAAAACGCATTTTAAATTATCAGGACAATTAATAGAAAATGCTGATAGCAGCAATATGCATAATATGCTAGCGAGATATGTGGTAATTTGTTGGTGCATTTATCGTCAACTACATACAAAAAAAGGTCTGTTTTTTCCTCATGTTTTATCCCTTTCTCTGTTTCTCACGTGTTTCTTATTTTAAAGATGTATGGTTCCAGTAGAGTTGCTTGTTGAAAATTTTTCTCATTAAGATTTAAGTTGGGACAAAGGCTACACAATTGACGTTAACGTAACACCTTTTTTTTCACAAGGATAAGTTCAAAAAGGTCTGTGAAGATATATATTCTGCGATGAAAACGATTATTGACGATTATTTTCGCTTAAGACAGGAGTCACTAAACTAGTTTTTAAAATAATTCTGTACAACTCAACTAATTTGTTTGGCCCAGCAAGTTTGTATATTAGGTTCAATACACAGCAGGCATGAATTGCTTTTTTTATTGATTTTAAATCTTTTTAAACTTAATTGATCTTTAAATGCCACAACCTCTAAATTAAAAGAAATCAACAATGAATGTCCTCACTGCAAAGGTTCACTTTTTTTTTTTCTTGCAAGAGTTGATGTTTTGTACAGTATTTTCCAACAGAGGGCAGTATATCCTGCATTTGCTCAGAATGCTCAGCATATGGCAGACCATTGCAACGGAACATACAAAAGAGACACTATAGATCAGAAAATAAATGAATACTTCTTGGCAGGTATTTCTCAGTGTTGTAATATTTAACAGATGCACAATAAAAGGTAGCTGTTCCCCTTTTGGTAGAAGATTTTTATGTGTAAGAAAACACAACAAAGTTGGTATCAGCCATCAGAATTAGAAAGCAGTTGCTTATTAGCATGCTTTTACGTCAGTGGATTTTATTTAAATCTTCCACACTTATGTAAGCGAAAGGGCCATACATGTTTAGCATCATGTTACCGTGTCCAAAAGAAAATGTAACCATTAGTGTCTTTTTAGAACCACAGTATTTAACACAAATATCAGTCTGTCATTGGCACATCACCTGATGTAAAATAAATAAAAATGTTTTTATTGCATAAAAGTTGTGGGCAAGTGGTCTGTCATCAAAGTTATCTGCATATGGGAAGACTTTGGCTGTGTTTTTTCCTGTAACACTCTTTCTGGTATCTCAGTTATTTTGTGATAGTTTGCTGACTTTAATGGAATCTTTTTGTTATTGCAAACTATATGGGTAATAGCTAAATTACATTATGCTTAAGAATAAGAATTATGTAATGTTGAGTATTATTATTGTTACCATGATTGTCGTTCAAGATAATGTGCTTTTGCCAGGTTAAGTTCTTTTAAAAACTTAATTTAAATTATAAAAACATATTTTGAAAAATTGTAGCATAGCAGCAATTCTGCTAAGCATTAAGTAACATAATCTACACTATCAGTCAATAATTTTCAAGGGAATAATTTTTGATGGTGGGATTACATTTTAAATTAAGCAATATTTAACAGTTTAGATTAAGCAGTAGTATTCCTATGGACTGGCATAGTGCCTCCTGCAGGATTCTGCCTGGGATTGGCTTCTGGCAACCATATACTGGATAAACCGATATGGAAATCAGGAGAAGATTATAATATTACTCATGCTCAGCGGTCAGGACATTGTAAAATGTTTTCCTATCTAAAATTCTTTTCAATGCTAAGAGGATATGAAATATAATTAACAGTTGCCCCTTTGAAATTATGCAAATTTGCTTACTGAAGTTACAGACTTTGCATGCTGAAATAGCTGTACCTCTGCAACAAACATATATCTACGTATATCTAAGTTTTTCTTACGGGCTCATTATGGGAGATTAAAAAACAGACTAGTTAGGTTAGATTTGTGTTCGTACAGTATTTCAGTTTGGGAGCACATGAATGAAACAAGAGCGTTTCTTATCTTAAAGAGCCTGACCACAAACGTAATAGGCATCTAACTTTGCTTTCTTCTCCAGGTAATGAGAAAACCAAGAAATGCACAGCTGGTATGACAGCAGCCTAGTTCAGGATCAAACATGATGGGCAAATAGTATTATGAACTACCTTCTCTAAGCATGATTGTAACAAGAAAAAAGAGTGTCAAGTGGAAGTGGAAAGTGTCAAATGACTGTGATGAGGCCCATCTTTGCCTCATTACTCATCCACTTTCCTACCTATATTCCATTTACTACTACTTATGTCAATAAATATAATACTGTATTTTACAGTTCTGCAAATGCCTCACCAATGTGATAAGCATGGCTTTACCACTGGATTAAAACATGGTAATAAGCATATTACCTGAAATGTCTATTTTGACAGTGAAAATTGTTATGGGATTATTTAGGCCATTTATTGTGGCTGCTGACTGTAGCTATTTTATATACAAAAATGTAATAAATTGTAATATAAATATACTCTGAATAGTGGTATATCAGTGCAGGCAGACATAATCTATATTGCTAACTGTGCCAGTGCTCTTATTCACTCTTAAGAAACCAACACCAGCCTCAGGGGACACACACATTGGGCTGCTGCACACTGGTTACATTTAAACCAAGTATAGTTTAAAGGAGACAGAAAATGAATTACAAAGCATGTAGGGATGGGAAAGGGAAATGCACGGGCGTAGATTTGGGTATGGATGGTAGGGACATGTTCCCACCAATACTGTGGGCGTGCCGTGTTCGTTTACTGCGGTGGGTTGGTGGGGGGGGGGCATCAGAAAATCTGTTTTCTCATTTATGTTTGACCTTAATAACTTCTGATATTTGTCTATCACAAAATTAAAGGAAGAACCTTGTTCCAACTTTTAGGAAATCATTTGTGAATCGATCTTTAAATCCCTGCCATTGTGTTGTGTAATCTGCAGTCTAACAAACAGACAAAAAAACCAAAGACAGATTTTGAAGCCTGTATGATTTAGAACATCATCACAGATTATAATTGTGTCATTATCTATATACATTTCTTGGCCATTACTTCATAAACTGCTGAAGTGCCTTTGTTAGAGACCGGATAGTTTTTTAGTGGCCGGTAGTTCGAGGCTTGTACTGTTTTAGAGGCTGGTAGTTAGAGGCCAGTGGACAGTGACATGGCAATACTGGAACGGACAGGCAGAGGGTGGCAGCCTTGTCATTGCTGACAAACTTCAGCTCTCTGACCAATCACAGGCTAAAAAAAAAGTCAAAAAGTAATAATAGTTTAGCTGAGTAAATGTTTTTGCTCAGTGAACTGACTGGAGAAAAAATAATGCTGTATATTTTATCCATCCGTATACTTATCCATCCATCGAGCCATCCATCCATCCATCCATATTCCATCCACTTAGTCTGGTCAGTAAAGTGAGAGATTTAAAAACATGATCAAGATTGTCTCATTTGTCAAAGTAATCCCATATTTATGCAGCGTAACCTTACGGTTTCTAAAGAAATGTTAAATAACTTGTATCAAATTTCAGATGACTTATTTTTTGAATATTATTACTTTGGCATATATACAGTATATGGTGGGAGTTAAATTTTCATTACAACAGAAGAAGGCTCAAATTATTAAAATGACCTGTGCTATTTAAAAAGCAACGTGAATAGGGAAAGAAAACTTAATAAATAGTGAAAATGAGAGCATGAAATTCACACCGAAATGAAATACTGTAGGTCCCTTCCAATATGTTCAGATCCCATTAGCATGATAACTCAAAAAGTATTTTACAAGGCTTTGCAGACACATTGTGTTGGTAAAGACATAGAACTTATTAAATCCTTCGACAAACTGCAGCAAAACTGAAGCAACGCCACTTAGTGGCAGCAAAGCAAAGTATGACTGTAGAACAGACTTGACCTTGTGAAGATAACCCAGAAAGTATTTGTTGAGCATTTGATCTTGTCACTTTGCAAAAACATTATATGGATGAAGATCTAGAACTGATTTAATTTTGAGACAAATCATTCCAATAGCAGCAGCAGCAAAGGTAGCAGCAAAGGAAGGAAAGAGTGAAAAAGAAATTTAAGATGCTTTGTTCCCTTTCACCTTGGAGGTTTTTTGTGGGTGGGGTGGTTTTTTTTTGTCCTAGACTGTTCCTGTGCTATTAGTGGTACCTCTTCAGAAAGCGCTACAAGTTTATAGCTCCACTGAGTCAGCACCACTCAAGGCTTCTGCTTTATGTGGCTTGCGTTCGTATCCAAATGAAAAAAAACAAGCCAATCTGTAAAAGCGAATGAAGGAGACGGGAGAAAGGTGATAAATGGATAGCAAAGAAAAAGACAGCAGAGTGGACAGGATGACAGGCATGAACAAAAGAGGTTGGCAAATACTTATACTTTATGTTATCTTCAAGGCCATACAGTGATGGTAGGTTTTCTGTATTTTATCAGTATCATGAAAGAGATTCTGTGACGTTCTTCACCCTCAGTGTTTTTGAATGCATACAATGTCAAAATATCATAGAATTTCCAAAGCCTTGTGTTCTTAGAGTGGGAAGGAAAACTATTTGAATCCTTTGGAATTACCTAATTGGAATTACCTAATCTTGATAATCTCAGGAATTCATTTTCCTCCTTGGTGATTGCAAGATGCCCATTCTCTGAGGCAGCAAAGCAGCTCCAAATCATGATGCTCCCTCCACTATACTTTACTATCGGGATGACATCAGTGGATAGTGTTGATATGTTGTGCCATTTTATACCTTTTTCTACCCCAACAAGTCAACCTTAGGTCCGTCATTCTGCATTTTCCTAGCAATGTTGTCGAAGTGTGAAGGTGGTTGGCTTCAAGCAAGCAATGTTTTTTGCAGAGAACAACGACTTACTCTGTAGTGTCCTGCCATGGACATCATGCCTGTTCAATGTTTTCATTTGGTAGACTTGGTAGACAGAGCTCCATATTCTAATGATTTCTTCAAGCCCTGAGCTGGTACTGCTTTATTTATTTGTTTGTTTGTTTTTACCTCATTCAGCATTCTGTGTTGTGTCTTTGGAGTCATCTTGACTTGGTGCCCACTTACAGGGAAAGTAGCCATGGTACTAAATCATCTGTATTTAGAAACTATATGTGCAATTGTGGGCTGATGAACAAACTCTTTGTTATTTGTTTATGACCCTTTCCAGCTTTTTTATTTTTTTTTTGGGCCAGGCATGGTTCATATCTGCAGATGCGTTTTGTGCATAGCAGTCTCAGGCTGTTCGTAAGGATCTTTATAAGTCAGAGTAACCCCAATCTCATTTCATTGATTGGACTCCAGGTTTGCTAACTCCTGACTCCAATTAGCTTTTGTTATTAGCATATGGTTTTTTCCAATCTACACAGTGAATGTTTGAATAACATATTCAATAAGTACAACAAAAATACTATAATTTGTGTATTGTTGGTTATACCAGATTGTGTATGTCTTTTTAGAACCACAATACTTAATACAAATATCAGTCTGTCATTGGTACATGAGCTGAACAAATGCAGAATGCAATTAGTGAATCAATGCTTTTATTCCATAAAAGTTTTGGCCAAGTGGTCTGTCATCAAAGTTATCTACATATGGAAAGACTTTGGCTGTGTTTTTTCCTGTAATATACTCTTTTTAGTTTATCAGTTATTTATTTTTTGATAGTTTGCTGACTTTAATGGACATTTTTTAATAAGTGTGTATATTATCTTAACTTTTTAACACAAATTTATAGATAAATGCACATATTTTTCTTGCCAATGTATATTATGTCAGCTTTGGATAATACACCTGCACAATGTGAGTCTGTAGGTGGATAATAAGATACATAATTTATTTTGAGTCAATTTTCACCTCCTTTTTTGTTTTATAAATATTGCAATATTTCTTAAAAAAAATTGTATTGCAATATTTGAAATTTTCCCAATGTTGTGCAACCCAAGTCAACAGATGAGTTTCTCTTCCATTCAGCTAAATTGCACTTGTTTCTCACTTTATGCCTGAAATTTTCCATATATCCAAAATGAAGCACAAATCTTCCAGCTATTAATTGTGACTGCAGCCAATGAAGCGCCACCTTCAGCACAAATGGGGAAATGCAACCACATGCATCCATCCCCGCAGCAGTTAGAGTGCCTGGGATGCATCTTGCATGCTGATTGCTACTCTCCCAGCTCCGTGGGAGTATGGGCTTGTAGCCTTGGATAAGAAATCCGTAATGCCATCACATGGCTGCAGCCTCAGGCATTATCCACACTGAAAGAATGCATGACTCTGTGCTGTTATGTAACTTCTGCGTTTGCTGGCTGAGAGCTCCCATACTGTGGCTGTCTTTCATTCGTGGGGCTTCTTTCTGTTGACAGATTACCACAAAAAAAGGATTATTGTGTGCAGTATATGTAGGTACAGACATTCTTGCTTAGTTCTGCAAGCAGTGCAATTAATGTGATTTGTAGTTTACCTCCAAACTGACAGTGCTTTAAGCTTTCAGTCAGATGCAGGTATGTGAGAATTCTTCAAGGTGTCTGACTGTCCTCTATAGGCTAGGTTTGCCAAAGCCAAGTGTGAGAAAGAGACCAATCAGAAGCTGATTGTAATCACTGTGGCTACATGTGCATAAATATCACACAACTTGGACCAAAAAAGTGAGCTACTACTATCAACAGCAGGGCTACACAGACCCATGAGCTTTGTTCACCATAACCATGTGTAGTCCGTCCTTGCATCACTCTGGAGGGCCAGCACTACTGCTTCCCAGTATTCTCTTTGTGAGATAGTACTAATTGATGCTCCACATCACCTTGCTGATAATGTCATCCTGTGAGTTCAGCCTGTGCTCTCCAGTGAGCTGCCCACAGTCGACCAACTCTCCACTTGCCAGCTAACAGGGTGCCCTTAGCATCAGCCTTAGTACCCTCTCATTAGCTGGTAATGGTCTCAAATGGCAGAAAACGTCAGAACATTTCATTTTCCTTTTTAGAAATAACCTTTGCAATGACACTGTGAAACTCCACTGGCTACCCACGTACTCCTCACCCTTTATGAGGGAAAAAAACAACCCTTTTTATAATTATTTCAGCTTGTATGTTTACCATCTGCGTCATAGTGTGGTAAATACAGCACGCTAAATCTAGATGGCTCAGCAGATAGTTCCATTGCCTTATAATTGCCTCTCTTCATATGTTCCAAAAATGGCTGGTATAAGAGAACTGTTCACACTGACCAACATCCCATCCAGGGATTATTTTAGACTCCCACAGAAACATTGATTTACTTAAGATACAAAATTATTTTACTAATCAATGAGACTTTAAGGCAAAATTTTGGCTCACACATTGTTACTTTTTTCACCAGATATACACACGGAGGAACCAGAAAGCAACTATGGACGACAATTCAGTTTGGTCAGGTCACAATATGCACAAATTAGTCAGTCAAAATTACAAATACATTTCATTATAGGCTGTCATTTGTTTTCACCCTTAATATTTTCATCTTTAGTAATGCAGCTATTTGTAATAAGGCACCCCGTTAACAGGGGTGAGCAGAATTGCACTCAAATTGGGTCAAGCTGGGGCAACGTGTGGCTTAGTGGGTTAAGCCTCAGTGCCTGAGATTGGAAGGCTGCTGGCATGCCTGTGATTGGGAGGCTGCTGGCATGCCTGTGATTGGGAGGCTGCTGGCATACATGTGATTGGGAGGCTGCTGGCATACCTGTGATTGGGAGGCTGCTGGCATGCCTGTGATTCGGAGGTTGCTGGCATGCCTGTGATTGGAAGGCTCCTGGCATGCCTGTGATTGGAAGGCTGCTGGCATGCCTGTGATTCGGAGGTTGTTGGCATGCCTGTGATTGGAAGGCTCCTGGCATGCCTGTGATTGGAAGGCTGCTGGCCTTGGCCCCCAGCCCCCTAGGTGTTGCAAGCGGTGGCTGCCCTTCACAGCCATGCTTGGGGGAGGTGAAAAGGGAATTTCCTCATGAGGACTCATGAGGATCAATAAAGTATCAATAATAATAATAATTATTATTATTATTATCTAGGCAAACACTCACCGAGCAGAGTATCAGGAGTAACATACTCATTAAATCACATAAGAGGAAACTCAGCACTCAGGAAAAAGCAGGCTTAAGTATCACTCAGTAATATAATCGGTCATGAGTCACAACTTGCAGTGTTGTGGTTTGTGGAGCAGAGGTTTGTGAAACTAAAGAAAAACTGAAAGTATTCAAATGAAGGGCCTGGATTTGTGGGTAACTAACAAACATGGTTAAAAATGAAGTAAACCAACTAGCCCTGAATACTCCATAGTGAACTTAAAACCACAATGTTACACAGTCATGGAGCTCTGTGAGCTACACTCCTCTAAAGCCTTTGCCCTGAAGCCTCAATGAACGCACCCATTACCTGGGTTACCAATAGGCACAGATTGAAACTGGTCTCAAAGCGGAAGTGGTAAAAAATAACCCTAGCTCTTACGTCAGTATTTTCTCAAATATAATGTCAAGTTAAAGCTTCCAGTTATTTCACGCAGTTCTAGATTTTAAATTATTAAAATCTTTGCAAACCCAGCGGGCATGATTGATGAATGTGTGTTTATTGATCAAATATGAATGTTCATATAACAAAGATTAAATATGTATTATAGTTATTATAGCTATAGTTATTAATAAAATACATCCATCCATCATCCATCTTCCAGCTAGCCAGTACGAGTTTAGAGGGAACCTGCAGCATAGGGCGCAAAGCCAGGACAAACTGGAAGTAATACGTGATGGTAAAAGTAAACAAACATTTTTTTACATTTAACCAAATTATTTGCAGCCATTATACCTCAGTCACTTATGAAAGCTTGTAATGCCATAAGAAAAAACCCTGTTCCTTGTCTGACTGGCAGGTTGTCAAACCTGCAATACAGATTCCCAGTTGTCCGGTCCGTTGTCAAAGCTTTTCCTCATCACCTAGTCCAACATCTACACCCCTACTGATCCAGCAGCAAGTGCCTATTTATAAATATGGATCTCCAAATATCTTGAGGCTGCTAGCTTGTAGTGGACCTGATGCTTTGACTGGACGCACTTTGTATCAGGGTCAGCTGGACAATTATTAATTTATCTGGACAGCAGGACATACATTTTTCATTGTGGACTTTGGCATGTTATGCATATTGTATTATTTATGGACACAAAGAAAAATATCTGCATCACCTACAAACACATGCATATCCACATCAAATGTGTCAATGACTCAAACATTCTGTATGCTTAAAAGATAATATCTAATCCTGTCCTCTACTAACCTGATTGTTCCTTGAATGCTCTTGTGTTGCACCCAGTAGCACTTGAGTAGTCTTATTAGGCTCTTTGTTAATAGCTATATGTGTTGTTTTCTAGCTGTTAAACAGATCCTGCTCCCATACTGTTCACCCTGATACCTGGGCATTCATTGGGAGCTCAGCCTAGCCACAGTTCTTATGCCTAGTTAACTCCTTGACAGCATGAATGGTTGCAGTGTGCTATTTGCCTTTTTGCTGTACATTGCTTTGGACAAAATCATCTGTTAAATATGTAAATGTAATGCAAATGTAAATGCCCCATAGCAATGCTGCAGGTGTAAATTTGGCCCCGAGACAATGGAGCAGTAAATGATCACTCTCTGAGAATTCTTTATGTGTCACGGTTGCGGTGCGATTTACGACCCATATTGCAGGCAGTTCAAAAACAAGACGTTTATTCCAAAGGGAACACAGGATTCAAGTACAACAGAGAACCGTGAACCGATGTATGGGGTTAAGTTACCCAAATACATACAACAACCGACAACGCAGGACTAA
>JAODKL010000107.1:24743654-24777201 GCA_026780765.1 Petrocephalus schoutedeni
CGCAACTATAACGACACGTGAATAATCCCGCCCACTCTAAAGCGGCACTAAACTGCGGTCGAAACGCAAACCGAGCCAAACTGAGCCAAACCAAAGTGAGCTGAACTGAACCGTACCGTACCGTACTATGCAGTGGAAAAGCGCCATAAAATGCTGAGGCTAATTGGAGTTCCTAAATTACCCATAGGTGTGAATGGTGTGTGAGTGTGCCCTGTGATGGGCTGGCCCCCAATCCTGGCTTGTTCCCCACCTTGTGCCTGTAGCTTCTGGGATAGTCTCTGGACCCCCTGTGACCCAGAAAGATATGTGGTTTCAGAAAATGTATGGACGGATACCAAATAAAAAGTCAATCTGTGTTCTGCAGAATAATACAGGAAAGTCGTTCCTTCTGTAACAATGAGTATTTTTAAATGTACTGAGGCAGAGGGCAGCAGGCTGGCCCACATGCTGGCTGTGGAGAAGCCGTCCAGCTGCAGGTGGGAGCATGGGGCAGCAAACCACAGAAGGGCCAGCACACATTCTCCTGAAGTAAAAGCTTGAAAAAGAAAGGCTTATTTCTGGAATACATGTGATGGCTTGCTTACTGAACTCTGAACACACAAGGATAAAATATATTGGGCACTTTATCTAACTGAAAATTTGTGGAAAGAACATCATCCACAAAGTAGTGTAACATCGGCTTGTACATTTTCAAGCTGTACAAAAATAGTTTGATGACATCAGACCGCTCAGTATAAACATAAATATAGTATTTTACAGTAAATAAACATTTACAGTCATACCCCACCTTACATCATTAATTGTGTCCAAGAGCCCCGTCGTAAGCCGATTTTCGACATGAACAACATGACAACCTGAAAATAATGCCATAAAAATGCCCAAGAAGGACTAATAAATATATGTGGCCATTTCCATTGACGTAAATGCACATTTAATTCATTATAAAACTCAGTGTTCACTTTGCAATCTTAAAAGTCAATGTTCACCTAGTGCTCAGAAGAAAAAAATTGAAATTACTGTAATAAAAGTAACTACATTAAATATTTCATGCTGTGTTTCATTAAAATAAATTACGTAATTTACGCAAGTTTCATCAAGCCCCTCCAGTCTCCTCAAGCCCCTCCAGTCATCTGCTATCGTGTATATCAATGTAAATGGACCAAGTTAATTTAAGTAAATTCTGTTCATTATTTACTTAAAATAATTTAAATTATTACAGACATCGAGTATGACATATGCCGAAATTATGTATACTGGGGTATTACTGTATTCATTTTGTAGTCTTTTCTCCCTCTCTCTCTACATTTACATGCACAGAAAATCCAGCCAAGACATATAATCTCTCCAGCATGTCCTGGATTTTCCTCGGGGTCTCCTCCCGGTTGAGCATTCCCACAACACCTCCCATATCAGGCGTGCAGGAGCCAGTCACGATCTTCAAACCACGTGAACTGGTTCTTACAATGCAGAGGTAACATAGATTGGTAAACTGATTGTTTTGCACAATTCTTGCTTTACCATGACAGTACGGTACAGCGTCCGCGTTACTGCTGATGCTGCACCATTCTGCCTGTCAATCTCCCGCTTCCTTCTTCCCTCACTTGTGAACAACACCCTGAGATACTTAAACTTCTCCACTTAAGGCAATGACTTATCCTCCAACCAGGATAGGGTAATCCACCCTTCTCTGGTTGAGAACCATGACCTCAGATTTTGAGGTGCTGATCCTCATCCTGGCCACCTCACAATCAGCTGCAAACTGCCCCGGTGCATGCTGCAGGTCACAGCCTAATGATGCCAACAGGACCACATCATATGCAGAAAGCGATGACACAATCCTAAGGTCACTGAACCAGACCCCCTCCACCCCTTGGTTGCGACGAGAAATTTTGTCCGTAAAAGTAATGATCAGAATCGATGACCAAGGGCAGCCCCATCGGGAATGAGTCTGACTTACTGCTGGCATTGTGAATCAAATTCTTGCTCCGTTTATCCAGGGACCTAAAGGCCCATAACAATGGACCCCATACCCCACATTCCAGAAGCACTCCCCAAAAGACAACAGGCAACAGTTAGAGCTCATTCCCCACTCAAAGTCAGAGGGAGGCAACCCGCTCATTCTGTAGGATGAACTCCAACATACTGGTGCTGAACCTGGGAACTATAAGTAGACCTACACCTGCCCAGTAGCTCTCACCAAGGAGAACTCTAGAGTGGAGGAAGTCCAAGAAGGCTGACCCATGTTCTTCTTTTGGTCGCGTTGCCCTTATTTTCAATCATCATAGGAGTCTATGTGCACAGGAAGTTATATGCACAATTGCTGGGGTGGAGTGTGGCTCAGTGGGTTAAGCTCTGTGCCTGTAACTGGAAAGTTGCTGGTTTAAGTCCAGCACATGAAAGCACAGCCCTTATGCCCCAGCTCCCGGGGTGCACCTCAAGGCTGCTGCCCTTCATGGCTAAGCTTGCTCTCACAGTGAGTAAGGTTGGGGGAGGTGAGAAGAAGACGCTTTCCCCGCAGGGGTCAATGAAGTATCTCTGAATCAGATTTAATACTGAATTTACACTCCCTATTGAGTCAATATGATAGAAAACACTTATGAATTCTCTTTCCAAAATAAACAGAAATTAATAATGCTGATTTGCTTATGGAACGATTTCAGCTGAATTCAAATAGATGCTCCTTGCCTCTGAATGTTTTGAAGAACACCGAGCTTTTACTTGACACTTTTAAAATAAGTAAACTACTGGACATTTTGCATCCTTTAAGGTTTTCTGTAAAGTGCACTCTCATCGATTTGTCCTATCAACACGATGCTGGGCACTCCCACCTCAAGTTTTTTGGGCACCTGAAGCTGTAACTGGGGCAGTGTGATGCCCTCAGTGTTAACACCCTCTGATTAGTGTCGATCACTCTTGGGTCCTTCAGGAATGAGCATTCATTTCATCAGGGTAACAGTGTAAATATGAAATTTAAGGAATTGGGGTTTTGATGTTTACCTAACAGATATGCAACCCAGAAGGGAAAGAGGTGAGCTTGTATGTTACCCAAACTTCTATCGACTGACTACCTACTGTTTATTACCAGTAAATGATGTACTTATTGTGTAATGCAGTCACTCAATGCACTTCTGTGCTCCATTCTATCCAGGTTTATGCATCGCACAGTCTCCTCCCTGAGAGTTCCAGTCCCCAGTATCCTCATTAACTTGTATGCCATCCGCCCACTTGATCTCAGTGGTCCATTCAGCCCCGTGGGCAGGACAGTATTAAAAGAACAGCATGTACAAGAAGTGACCTGATACTGTCATTTGTGTTTAACCGGTACGTGGCTATTTCTGACCCACGTGCTACTACTCTCTGTACCAGGGAAGAAATATACAGGGTTTGCATGACAAATTAGTGTTATATACTCAACAATAGATTTAGCTTCAAAGCAGTTTTTTTTCGAGATGGTAGAGGGGGTTTGGAAAAATTATGCTATATATAGTCCGGCAGAAACAGAAATAAGTATGAAAAATGCAATTGTGTGCCATTGTTACTAATGAGTGATATAATTCAGTTCCATTCTAGGAACACCTACTACTATTAGCTATCATTGCAAATGGTTTCTGCTTCTAATTTCAAACAATTTATATTAAACACTTAAATTAAGAATTATTATTATTATTATTATTATTATTGATGATTATAATAGTATATATTTAAATTATCAAATTATATTTAATAATTTTTATCATGTAAAATATTTTGAAATCTTCTTTTTCTGGTTCAGCAGCAGTTAGTGACAGACACATGAAACTCCATGTTCTTTACTGCTTATATGAAAAGATCTATCCATCTTCAATAATGATTTATCCAGTATAGAGGTTTGGTGAACAAGGAGGCTGTGTCTGAGGGCACACCAAACAAGACAGCAGAACACCACAGCTGGGATGTCAGGGCACAAACTGGTGTGGTATGACAATCAAGATTTCTTAATTTATATTCTTTTATTTATTATTTATTTATATTAGATTTTTTCCTGTGATGAGCTATTCGCATAGGCAACTCAAATCTTTTACCACCGAGGGTGCCAGGTGAGAAACCCCAACCATTCATTCATTACCGGCCTGAGCTAAAAAATATAAAGTATATTTGCAAAAAATTATTGTAACTCACTGATATGACCAATGATGGAAGCCGAGAAAGTGCATTAAATTATATTGCAAAGTTGTGCTTGCTATCTTTTTTAATGCCATTATCTCAAGATCACACGTTACTTATTTTCTTATCTTGCAATATCAAAGCTCCTTTTCCCATCATAATGGGTTAAATTAAGTAATATAATAACAAAATTAATGTAAAATAATATTAAATATATAATGATTATATGTTATATTCATATATATTAACATTTATTATGATATTATTTATATAGTATACTTTCATATATAATAATGATATAACAAAAGGAAACAATTGTTGTTTCTGTGCAATAACTAAATGAGTAACTTGTGTTCTTGAGATAATGGGATTAAAAAAATGATTGGAAGCACATCCATTCTTGGCTTCCATAATCAACACAAGCCACATTTTCAATATAACTTTACAATCTAATTCAAATTTATTGAACTTAATATGAATGTGTGGATGGATGTTAAAATAGCATTTTCATCTGACCAGTAGGAGGTTGAAGTGCACCCCCAGTAAAATCACCTAAGGCAATTCCTATGTTCGTCAAAGCTACATTCTGTACATTTAGCTATTAACTGCTTGACTCTGCTGAATAACCTCACTGCCCATCAAAAACTTCCATTACACTATAACTATTCTAACCACCAGACACAATTAAAATAATATTTTTATGTATTACATTGTATGACTTAAGGATTGGTTGAAAAAGATCAAACAAACATGTATTTTTAGTTCAGCGAAAGGCAGCGCATCGCCCCTCATGCCCTATGCCCTATACTGTAGCTTTTGAACAACAAATATACTAAAGTCTGCAAGTTTTTTCCACACTGGCGTCACCACAGGTGACAATTAAATGCTGACATAACTACAAACAGCAATTGCCCCATGTGTTTGGAGAGAGTTTGGGACAATGCAAAAATGCTGGTTTTCATAGCAGGAGTAAAATTTTCTAAGAGCAAAGGGATGCTCAGATGACAGAAAGGTGCAAAAACAATGCTCCCTCAACACTCTCCTTTACGTGAAACCTTGGTGCCAGAGTAAAGGAAGCCAGTGCATGTCAGTGGTTGTCATGGCAGCATATTGGAGGTCACCTGCTGCAGCGCACTGTCGATACCGTGAGCCTGTGCATGTCAGTGGTGGTCATGGCAGCATATTGGAGGTCACCTGCTGCAGCGCACTGTCGATACCGTGAGCCTGTGCTGCTCTTTGCTTCACTTGTCTAGTGCAGTAGCCCATTAATTTAATCTGGAGTGACTCGAGCGCTGGCTGTGGAGTGCGCTTGTGCGCGCTTGCTTGGTTATCTCCCATAGGACTCCATTGAGACAGCACATTGAAGTTAATGTTCACATCCAACTGCATAACAGTTCGTTTTTTGCAGCCAAATACAATAAAAAGTTATTTTCCTCCCCTGAAGACTGTAATGAGCTGGCAGCATCTAGAAACTCAAATCCCGTGTGAATTTTGAAAAAAAAAAAGCTTCCATTCGACAATGTGCACTACTTTATGTGAAATTAAGTTACCCTCTCCAGTAATTACCTTGTGTAATAATGTCCAAAGCACCTCTATTCTCTATTAGTATAGAACCTTTTCAGGATATGGTGACTTTGTGCAGAAAAGAGGTTAGTGTGCATCAGGGAAGCTAAGAGCTCTGTTGCCTGCAGATTTCACCTCCTTTCAGGGTTATCCACGGGAAACGGTTCTTAGCTGAGGTGCCAGACAAAAAGTGCCACTTATATTGGACACTAGCAATGTAGGGCCATGTTGGCAGCAGTGACAATGGCAAAGACAATATTTCAAGCTGTGCATAAGAAGACAATGGGAAACCACTTCCATACTTTAACAAGGAATCATCAGAACATGAGTGGTGTATGTTTCACCTGGCTAAGGATTTCTTGGTGAACAGTAAGTGTTTTTGACGTGTTAATGCCAAAGTCTTTTGAGCCTTTGGGTGCTGATGTTCACGCGCTGGTAAAGAAAAACTGAACATCCAAACAAAGAATCACCATTGGAGTATAGAATGCATGGAGTATGAAGCTTGATTGACCGAGAATCCAAACATATCATAGCTGATGCACAATGGAACATGGAAAAGGTCAGGAAGATCAGACAGGAAGAGTGTCAATGCCTGTAAACAAACTAGCAAAAATGAGAATAAAATATCCGTAGATGCAAAATGCGTGGATTCTTCATCAAGTCAAGCCTGAACTTTCAATCGCAATTTTTCTTACAGCAGTTAAAAACTGACATTTGGCCGCACTGTGTGAAAGAGGCCCATCAATCATCAACAGAAGGACCAGCATGTCTAAGAACCAACAGACAGCCCACAGGCTGACGTCAGACAGGACCCCGCCACCTACCAGCTCCATATCTACTAGACAACAAGGGAACTGAATTTCTGGGCCTCTCAGAAGACAGGGGCTGTGCCTCCCCCAGCATTCATTTCATATATAGAGCTTTGGAACCAGGTCCTCTATGGAGATTTTGTTTCACATCGCACAAATTTTGACATTGACAATCCAGAGAGTCGCACACATATATTTGCATTCACAAATGGACAGAAAGCCTTCAGGAACACTTCATCCTGTGCTCACTACAGCTGTGGCAGATCAACTATTTTAAAGAATCCAAGTCAATGTTGTTTGTCTCTTAATCTTAAAGTCAGCAGATGCTACTATGATCACTAAAACAAGTGATTTAAACAAATTTAAGTACCTTTCATTAAAATACTAGCACAACCGTGTTGTATAATTTTAATTATATTATATATGTACTCCATCAAATGGAGATGTTTGACCTAATTAGAGTAGAACAACAGCCCCAGTAACACCTAACATTTGTAGGCAGTTACTGTCATATTTCCAACTTGGAGAACCTGTGAATCGATTGTTTTTTGATAAATGCTGATTAGCTTGACGGAGTAACATTATTACTGCGACAAATGGGGGCCAGTAATCTTCCTTTGCACAAACACAGATTTTATTTGATGGCCAGTATGATGGTACACATACTAATCCTGCATTTTCTTAATTATCAAATATTTAAATTTAATTTCAGAACAAATGTGAAAGACTTATATAGAGACTTATATATATGTGACTGTTCTGTTAGAACCCTAATTTCTTTATGTTTATAATTTATAAGACGTATAAGTACATAATTTTGGATGAAGGAAATCACTCTGCAGCATTACACTGCCTTTAAGCTAATGACGCATGTTTCATTATTTGTCATCTGGAGGTAATTAGTGTCATGTTCTTAGTCACGTTTTAGGGAGATGTACAGTGCGTTCAGAAAGTATTCAAACCCCTTCACTCTCCACATATTTTATTATGCAGCAGCCTTGTGCTAAGATCTGTTAAATTCTTTTTTTCTTAATCAATGTACTCTCAGTATGGTGAATTCTACTGATTGGATATTATGTGTTTCAAGCAAAAACCAAGCCATGAGGTGGAAGGGAAGGGAGTGCCTGGAGAGCTCAGAGACAGGATGGTGCTGAGGTTTTAAGGTTCCCAAGAGCACAATTCTTACAAAGGAAGAACACTGAAACAATGAAGACGCTTCCTAGAGCTGGCTGCCCGGTAGAACTTTCAGAGGAGGACAGCACTGGTAAGAGAGGTGACCAAGAAACAAATAGTCACTCTGGCTAAGTTCTGGAGATCCTCTGTGGAGATGGGAGAAACCTTCAGGAGGACAACCATCATTGTAACACTCCATCAGTCTGCATTGAGGAAAACCATCAGTAAAAGACACAAGAACCCCCACTTGCAGTTTACAAAATCGTACCTGAAGGGTACTGTGCGACTGTACGAAAAGATTCTCTGGTCTAAGTGCCATGTCTAAAGGGAATCAGGTGCCACTCATCACCTGTGTAGTACCTGCCCAGTGGTGAAGCATGGTGGTGACAGCATCAGGTCTAAAGGGAATCAGGCACCGGTCATCACCTGTGCAGTATCATCCCAGTGGTGAAGCATGGTGGTGCCAGCATCATGCCTAAAGGGAATCAGGCACTGCTCATCACCTGTGCAGTACCATCCCAGTGGTGAAGCATGGTGGTGACAGCATCACACTATGGAGGTGTTTTTCAGTAGCAAGGACTGGCAGACTAACCAGAGTCGAGGAAAAGTTTAACAGAACAAAGTTCAGAGATATCCTTAATGAAAACCTGCTCCAGAACACTCTGTTCACATGTGCTAAACGTTTACCTCCCAATAGGTCAATGACCCTAAGCACAAAGCAAAGACAGTACAGGAGATGCTTAATTACTGCTCTCATTATGGAAGATGGATCGATGGAAGGTGATGGTAGTGCTGGAAAGGACAGACATGCAGGAAGTGCTTGTGGGTTTCTTTGTGACAAATGATTCACACTAAATCCTTAAGAATACCCTAACTCACCCATCCCACAACCTGTCCTCCAATTTCCAATTCAAGTTAGTACAGTACACCATAATCTATTACTGCTTCACTATCAGTCTACTCTTGCAAGGTACCATGGTTCAGATCTCTGTTTTTTTATATGTTTCTAATTTAAATTCACATTTGGATGTTGTGTCTACTGGCTGTGAAGCTTCTCAGCAGCACTAAAAATGCCTCATGACCATTGCCAGTTGTTCAGGTATGCTGTGTTTTGGGGTAGCATGCATAGATAGATTATATTTCAGGCCATATGAGGTACCAAAACCTTGGGTAATGTGTAACAATTACTCTAGCTACAAGTGCTGCAGCAATATTTTATAAAGATGTCTGATCAATATTTAGAATTATCACTGAATACACTGTACAGTTGCAGAATATAGTTTTTTTACCCAAGAACTGCAGCATTTGGATGCATTCTAATGTTATGAATACTGACCTGACTGAACTGAAACTGGAAAAAGATGTGAACTTCTGAGTGAAGCGTGCTAATCAGTAATTATATACTGTCTGTGAAAATACATAATGGTACGTTTAATCCTGTACACTATCAAGCTCACTAACCGTATCGCCTACATTATGGACAGGAATGTTTTTCAGGCACTGAAGTTAGTCACCTGACCGTCAAATCTATCATTCCAATTTCCGGGAAGGAAATTATGAAGTTGAAGAGTGTTACTAATTCTGGTACACAAAACACCCAAACGTATCCATTATAAACTTTATTTTGTCTAAAATAATTCGAAAATGGCATAAAAATAAATTTGAGGGATCATAACGAAAGGGAATTGGAAGCGAGAATGTTAAAGAACCTACCGGAAATCAGAAACTGTGTTCTTAAGAATGAATACAAAAGTACAAAAGGGAAATTTGTTATTGTAAGGAGGCTCTCTGGAAAAGCAAAATCCTCTCTACGGTTTTTTGCATGCAGACACAGCTGAAAAGACACATCTGCCCTTTTGAAAACCAACCAACTTATAGTGGGTGTCAGCACACTGGCCTATTTTTTTCCTACTCTAATAGCAGTCACAAAACTGTAAATGCAGTGGCTAACTTCCTGCCATCAAATATGAAATATCAGGCTGTCTACTGAAAATTAGATTTCCTAATTTATTCCAATGGTCTATCATCAAATCAACTCTAAGTCAATTTCCCTCCATCATGGAATTTCAGTCTGTGAATATGTTTTTATTAATTGCAGCTATGATTATTAGCCATTAGATAAAATGATCCATGCATTTCCATGAAAATCAATCAAAAGTGCTGGAAAAAATGTAAAAATATATATACTTAATATTTTGAAACAAAATATCTTACAAATATTATTATTAATATATAAACAAAGGCCAGATATTGTGAAGGAGTGCCATAAAGTCAATGATGAGTCATGGCAACCATACAGATAATAATATTATTATTATTATTATTATGATTATATTATTATTATTATTGATTGTTATGATAAGATCTGTACGACCCTCTTATTTTGTGAAAGAAAGACAGGTTAACAGTTCTCAATGCTGTAGTGCCTTTTCCCACTGGCTTGCTGCACCAGAACATACAGTGAAGCAGTATCTCATGGTGCATTTCCATCAGCCTTGCCTTTCATGCCAAAAAGCCTTGCCATAAATTGGAAATTATGAGAAACAATAGTTCCCGAGAACGAGGAGAAAGGCCATTTTGCAGAGGATGTCCAAGAGCCATTAAAGTTTTGTTCATGTATGAGAAAATAAAATTATTATAATTGTAATTATCATTGCCATTCAGGCAGATTCACTGATAGCAGTACCAGAGTACATTGTTCAAATCCATAATATCCAATAATTGTCCTGTTTAGTGCCTTAAATCTGCCATTACAGAAGCATTAAATATTTTTTATGATTTGTAAATGGCAACATTGTCTCTGGAAATAATATTTCTAAGTATTCATCTTGTTTAGCTGTGATCATAAGAATGAAATTATACTGCATAGTTAGTGAAATCATTTTCGGTAACAGTCTCTATGAAGCCCATATTCATAAACCCTTATAACTTATAACTAATGCTCATTGTAACACATTCATAGAGTATTATAAACACAGCTATAACAATTTATAATAAGGCATAACACATGTGTATAATGCATTATGAATGCTCTATGAAGCTCTGTTTATAAATTACTAAAAACATGACCTTAAGTAAAGTATTACCACATTTTCTCTTGCCAACTTAATGTGTATGCTGCAAAAAATAGGGCCTCAGTATATACTGTACATTACAAGCCTCAAGATTATCAGCCGAGTGAGGACCATGCCCTGCTGCAGTCTTCTCCAGTAAAGCACTTCTGGAAAAACCCCAGATCTATCCAACCTCTGAGAAAGTAATTGAATAACTGGTAGCAGAATACATGAGGGAAGACCACAAAGGGTTTTGGGGCCCATTAAAGTAATCCAGTATGCGTATGTATAATTCCAAGTTTAATACAGCACTAATTTGTTAGAGAATTTGAGCAGACAGCCATGAGTAGTAACACTTTCAATTAAAAATACACAATTTCTCTTTCTAATAGGAAATTGTACTCTGAGATTAAATTGATTTACAAAATACTTTGAAAGGTGAGCCTGCAGTATGCTGTTTATTAAAGAGATCTTATTTCCTTTTCTTGTTATAACACAGTGACGGCATATCAATTCTGTTGTCAAGGAAACCAAGGTCTTTGATAGACTCTCTAATGTGAAACCTAAATTCATCATTCGCCTATGTTCAGGCCAGCATTAGTCATAGTAAATCTGATTTGAAATTTAGAGATTTTATAAAAGTTGTAACATTTGATATATGCAAAAAAGAGAGACTTTTGGGTTAATTTAAGCTGTAGGATTGCTAAAAATAGAACCCAACAAGGATTTAACTTCTACAATAAAAACATTTAAAAAGTCAGTTTACTGTCATGAGAAAAGCATAAGCACATCACATTATAGCAGGAGTTAAGAAAGACATAAGCAGAACACTAACAGATTTGGTTCTTCAGAAAAATTTTTAGAAATTGTTTTGAACAGTTCACAATCTTGTAAATTTTGTCCAGGTCACTCTCCTTATCTGTGGACTTCGGTGCTGTTCTGTTGTCTTATTTTGATCTTTAGATGTATCTTTTTTCTGGAGTGTACAACCCATCAGCTATTCATCAGATGTACACATGCCACACAAAGGGATATGTCTGCGACTGGAGTTTGGATTTGGTCCGAGTTTTAAAAACATGACTTCTTCGGACACAATCTGTGCCCAAGCACTGTAGATAAATCAGGACCAAGTGCCTTTTCGGACTGGGATGGCAGAGGCTGGGAAAGGCTGTTTTCTGTTTGAAGAAGAGACACACACATTTGGGGAGCTAAGCATGACTTTTACTGCTCATGTGAATCACAGGGAGCTGATCTGTCTAAATTTGACAGATAGCCAGCTATAGGAGCCCAGCCAGCTACCAAATCTAATGGGCATCTGCTGTGGCACTAACTGCCACCTTGATGGGGGCTGGTAAACAATGCCAGTTTAACAGTCTTACCCTTCTGCAGAGAATTTCGATCGCGGTTGCTATGGTAACCACAACAAATCAGGAGACACAGGTACTTGAATTATTTATAACAGGTGCTTAGATTTATAGATGATATAATTTTTATTCAGACATACATTTCGTTCACACATTCTGAAAAGAAGCAATGAAAATTTTTTATACATCATCACTACCAGCTGTTGGGTTAAAACAATTGCAGGCTGTTGAACCTGCATCTGTCCTAACACATCCAGTGGGTTTCGTACTTGTAGCCATTTTTAAATTATCGCTGTTTCATAAGCCTCTTGCTTGATGTTTCATTTCATTTCCTAGTTGGTGCCAAAGCTGTGTGTTCTAAATATCTGCCACCTAGTCTTAAAATTTTCCAAGTTCCATTTTTGTCTCTATATAGAATAAACAATTTAAAGTGTAACAAATTAGAACAGAATTCAAAAGAACTAGCAGAACCGTCAACTCTTAATCTCTTATAATAGGGTTCTTCAATCAGGAAAATTAGGGGACTATCCAACATAAAAAGCACTATATCACATTGGTAATTGCAGTAAAATATAATGACTCTCAATCTATTTTTATCACAAAAAAAAACTCTCTCTGTATTGCAGTTTAGGTCATGCTGGAGAGGCAACAACTTTGTTTTGGCAGTGATGTGTGCCCTTGTCCCTCAGAGTCCGCTGTTATTAGTTTGATTAAAATTTTAAATCAACATTCATGAGACCAGAGGAACAGGCATCACCACTGTCACGATCAGGCTATTTAAATGGAACATTTGGCTCACACTCTGAGTCTGCTTTTTTTCCCAGATTTTTTCACAGAACATATAGGGCTTTTGCAGAAATTTTGCATGATTTGTTAGTTTTATTGATAAGAAGTGAAACACTTTATGATACATATGGGTTCCACTTCCTCATCATCACCACTGTTTTGAAATATAGAAACAGCAAACTATTTACCTATTTAGAGACAATTTAACAACTACAGAAAGGGAGGGGGGCACAAAATAACTAACACCAGAGAATAGTAAGCAAAGGGGCCTTGGAGGTATGTAGGTCCTGATTTACTGTTTGGTTGACCAGAACCAAGGATTGAGTGCAGGGATACGCAAATTTGTGGAGACATTAAAAACAAGGCCCTCAACAGTAATCTGGAACATCGTTTTATTTCTATTTTTAAATTAATTGCTATTTGATTTATTTACAGTTCCATGCATGTGAAGTAATTGCATCTTACACATAAGTTAAATGCAGATTTCCATGACGAGGCTTTCAAACACTGCAGGAAGAAAGTTCCTGCACCACCTCCATTCAAAATCTGAATTTAGAAACTTGAAAAATACATATATGAAAATGTGGTATTTATGGAAGAAAGTAATTCAGCAAACTATTCCCCTTGCAGCTCCAGAACTGAAAGACTACTATAAGCAAAAAGGAAGGATACATAATCCAATCTGCTTTGTAATTTAAGTTGCCATCTGTATCAACATCACTGGCAGAGCAGGCTAGCCAGGGAGGATGCACAATTCTGATTTTATACATTTATGTAGCATGCAGAGGCCTCAGACTTCTGAACACTGCAGAATCTTCAGTCAGTAAAAGTCAACCTAATGTATTACAAACCAATTTTAAATACAGTCCCCTTTGACAGAGTAATCAAAAGCTTTCTGCCCAATTTCTGCACAGGAAAGGGGAAGCCATACATTGTACATGTGAAGGAATATAATTACTGACAATAATGTGACCTGTTGGATAACCACTGCAAAAGCAATGAAACATAATGCAAGGGCACAGCAGGCCTATATAGTACAGATCTAGGCGTGGATCCATTAGTCATCAGTGCAAAACATACATGTAGCACTTAAAGAACAGGCTAAAGTAGACTGGGCTCAAACAGGACAATTATAATCCAGCATCATAGTTAGAATACACGGAATGGAGGTTATAGGCAGGAAAACCCATAAACCGGAACTAATGCTCAGATTGCAGTTTAGGAACAGAAACGACTTTGCAACTAAAGAAAAGCTGCAGGGCTTTAGGTGTCCAAACGGTTAGTGAGTTAATGAGATACAGGAAGTGTTTAATCTGTGCCGGAGCTTAGCAGAGCTCAGGTCCCGGACCTCTGGCTCAGCGCAGTGTGCGCTCGGCCGTCTCACGCGCCACGCCAAATATAATTAAACTTAAAAATAATTTTTGCTGAACTTTGGAATAAATACAAATTGAAGTAAACAAAATCTTTTTGGCCACTGACCATTAAACTAATCTAGTAGAGTAAGCCTTTCTTGCAGTTTGATTTATTTAACAAGTGTTTAAGTAATAGCGCGTTATCGTCGTTAATGACCGATTTGACAGTGTGACGTCACTCAAAGTCTGTGCGCTCGGACTCTTCATATAATGGTGGTGATAATAAGTGAATATAATCGTGCAATTCATATTATACCCAGTGAAGGGAGCGTTGACAATTGCGTGTGGGCACAACACTTAGAAATGGAGGCATGGTATGACAAAAGAACATCAGCATACCAGGTTTGGTGTTATGTAAATCAAATCACAGGTGCATAAGAATAGTGCGATGTACCAGTTAGATAATAGATAGCACGGTTTTTGCTTTTGTAGGCTACAGCTCAAGGCTACTCCTTTATTTTTATCTGACTTGTGTGTATGATATGCCATGCAGTCACCTCTAGGGCTTCAGGTCCAGGCCAGTATGAATATCCTTTTGAATAGTAGTAACCATTTCCTTTAATCAGATTTCAATGTGACAGTCTCCTTCCAAAGCAGAAGGAAAAGCTTGGCTATACTGAACACGTTGGATGACTTTATCTTCTTATGACACCCATCGCTCTGCCTGACACCGACTGATTTAAACTGAAATGTTTTTTTGCTTTTTAAAGCATTCTCTCTGCCTTGCATGCATCATTAAAACATTGTTTATTACTATATCAGTCGTTTGCATCCTTTTTAAGTTTTTTTGACGTACAGCCCGGAAAACAGAATTGTTAATAAAATAATTACGGAGTCAGCGCCACAGATTTAAACTTGACTAAGTGCAACCGTGTGTTCTTTATCAGAAGCGTCATTTTCGCAGAATTACTACCGACTCCCTAAATTAAACTATATCGGCTGATTAAATATTTATATACATATGCCTTGCATTTTTCACGCTATACTCCCGTTACTAATTCTTAATTCTTCTTCATCCTCAGAGCCCGCTATCAGTCCCCCCACCCACTCCCCCTTTGCCCCTATCGATGAGTGCGCATTAGTGCCGCTGAGTGTTTCTGAAGTCCAGCCGTCCGCCGAGTGCTGGAGAAGAGCTGGGATTTTGTGCTTATTAGAAAAAAAGGAGCGACCGACGATAACACGCTGCCAGCAAGTGCCCGAGCAGAGAATCCTGTCTCCTCGAAAGCTGAAGGGGGAAAAGCGCAGTAGAACCCATCTTCACTGAGGAAACTGGTACCTTTGGTAAGTGAGCGCAAATGGTTATTTCAGTGCACATAGTGTAAGGGCATTCGCAGCGTTGAAAGAGCTTTAAGTAATGAAATACAATATTGCGATGTAATACAAATGAAACATCACGACACATCATTGACTTAGTTCATGCGTTTCACAAGACTTTTTTTACTACCTGGTTAAAAATTTCTGGTTCTTTCCCCTTTCCTCTCGCCGTGTGCAACGTCTTCGTTAATGTCTGGTAATGACATCGTGTTGCATTTACCTTGGATTAATTTTGCTTTTTTGTTGATTTTGAACTCATTTCGGGTTTCACTTCCGCAGCATGACGTTGGAGTGAAAACAATTCACTGTTTATTGATGCTGTAAACTTGCTAGGCGGACTGCGACGCGGCTTGGTTGCTCGCTCGAAAGATGTTGAACTTTGTTGCGAATTTAATGCAAAACGTAAATGTATCTCTTTTGGTTATGCAAATTTACGCTGAAGCATCTGTAAGCGCAGAAACAGTAAGGCTGGTTGTCTACAACAGTGTACAAAAATACGCAGTAACAAGAAGGTGATCAATAAACTAATTGCTACTAAAATACTGGTAATTGTTCTATGCGAATTAAACTAGAGTGGTTGCGCTGTGAAGCATACGCACGCGACAAGTTTATCGCTTCGTGCTTATAGTACTTATAAAATCACTCGACCAGTAAAAAAAGCATCCAGTTTTTAATCAAGACTCTTTAGAAAGATATAATGCAATTGTTTCGTCATACTTTTTACTTTATGCATGGATACCGTTTACGCATCCTATTTCGTGATATACCTAAAATGTAATCATATGTTACAAAAAAAGCTCCGGAAATGAAAATAAACTGATAATTCAAATTAGAATATTATAAGGAAACAGCACTTTTTAGGAGTTATGTTTTCTACTGTTTGTACCAGAGATCAGATTTTTTAAAACCCCCTAGAGTTGGGTTTAAGCAGACATCAATATTTCATTTAGAGTAAGGCCAGTTTCATAATGCCTGAAGTAATTTCATATGATGAATATGAAATTTTCTTTACTTCTGATGGGTGTAGAAACACCTCGGTTTTTAATGATATGTCCATAATCTGTCCGTCCATCTTTTAACCCAGGCAGTGATATGGTCTCTGATTTTTATACATGCCTAAATTTATTGTATACTTACACCCCTGCAATGAGTTGGCACCCCATCCTGGGTTATTCTCTGCATTGTGCCCATACTGTAGCTTCCAGGATAAGCTCCAGACCCCTGCTACCCTGCATAGGACATAGAAGGTGGATAGGTAAAGCAAAGCTAAAAGGGGTTATTTTTGAGAAGTGGTGCTTTCTGAACATTGTTAAAAGCCTCAGGGCACCATCCTGAATGTGTACTTGTTCACCTGATCCTGTGTTTTGTTATACGCCTGTGACTATATCTACATTTCAGCCATCAGTTCAGTAACTCTACCAAAATGATCCACATTGACCTGTGAGTTCCTAAGATGGCGAAAGCTTATGAGCTCCTGGGATTCCAGTAATGCTTGAATTCCAGCTGGGAAGGGAAGTGCTTGGGGCATTCTCACATAGTTGTAGATTCCAGGACATTTTCAGTGCATTTAGAGAGACAGGGGGGTATCCTTCAGGAGCCACTCCATTTGCATTAATTAGAGTTACTAGTCTGAAACTTTTCACTTCTCTTGGTTAGGACATAAATATGTAATAAATTCTTACAATGGCACAGAATTTTTCAGTTTGTTTTTTGCTAATTTCCTCCTGCAGCACTCCTGGAGCGTACAGTTAATGTCATTGTGTTTATGCAGCACAGTTAGCTAGTTTCCTGGTCTTGGTTGGTCTGGGGCTGGGTTCCCACGAGCTTCTTATTAAAACGTAAAGGGTCGAAGTGCTGCATAGCTGAACATGTGTTTGCACCAGTGCTGCAAATGTCACAATGACAGAAGTAGAGTACTGGCTTTTGCTTCCTAAGGTACTTAAGGTAGGAAATAATGTTGTACAGCTAAGGTATTAAAGGGGCAGTCCACAGAAACATTTCATAAATCTTGAGAAAATGTATTGACGCTACTCCCATGATACTCCTGTGCTACTCCCATGTGTTCGACAAAATGAGTGTCATTACTACATAACACTCCTTAGCTCTTGTAAATGCCATTTTCAGCCAAATTATTTAATGCCTCAAAACAGTGAAGCCCCCCCCCAGTCCTCACTAATCAGGCTTTAGTGGCAAAGGTGGTCCTTAGCTTTGGTCTTTCCATTTGGTGGTCCCTGGTTTAATAAAGTGTAACATCCCTGCTTTACAGCTATCTCACAGCTATTTAACATGTGCAACTATGTTACAGCTATTTCCATTTACGAGTAATGTCCACAACAAGCCCCAAAAAAGGATGATCAGATTTCCTCTACCCTGTGTTGGTTATTGACTGTGAAGGGAAAATGATCTAAACAAACAGTACCATTTCATCAGAAGTGTTAAAATGTTACAAACTAAAAAACTTTCAGAGAAGCGACTCTCAAGGTAACATGCTAACGAAACACACATTCCCCAGCAAAGATTACACCCTTATAATATTCGCGATTAACATAAATGGAAAAATACATGTAGGCACCCCTCCAGATTCACAAATTTGACATTTTTAGTTTGGTTTAGTTTTAAGTTGGCCATGAACAATTAAATGGGAATATTTTTGAATGATGGGTAAGCCAAAAAATGGTAACAATTCTGAAAATAAATTGGATCACATAAAAACATGTATTAGTGTTATTTAATACAATGTTTCTCAATCCAGTTCTCAGGGACGCCCAGACAATCCACATCTTTGCTCCTTCCCAGTTCCCGCCACACCTGTACCAGGTATTCAGTGTTCAAGATTGTTTAGTTTGGCTGTGCTGGAAGCTGAGAGGGAGCAAAAATGTGGACTTTTTGGGGGTTCCACAGGACTGCGTTAAGAATCAGTGATTTTGCACTCACACTTTTTGCAGTGGATAACTATTGGACAGAAATATTGCACTTCTTGCACTACTAGATCTATAAACAGACACTGCAGGGTATTGTTCTTGGATGTATTATTTTAAATTAGGCAGATATTACGTAGTAGATATTACATTGTATAGCCATGCAATATTCACTCAAGGTGTCCTTATAGCAAATAAATTCTGCACATTTCTTCCATGTCATCACAATAACATTCTTATTCTGTCATTTTTATGACTTGCCAAAAACTCCAGAGAACTGGAAGTATGTCAGTGTGGTTGGGGAGGTGACCACCTGTCAGGTGAGGGGTCAGGTGGCTGAGATGATCTCGTTCTGTATCTATATCCGCAGTACCTTCAATCCTAGGCACAATGCCCCTACCAAATCCAAGCAAAGCCCTGAATCCCTGAAGCCCTGAAAAGTCATAACTACATAATAATGTGGTTTTGTTGTAATGAAACCACAGATTCAGAGCTGCAATAGATGCATAACTGATGCATTTTGAACGGAGTACATGGACAGAATTTTATACTTAATCTTAGACTCTGACTCGTCGACAAATTTCCAGGCTAAGCCCTGGATCTTCCTTTACCCTAGAACTGCCCCTGGATTTAATAATGAAATAGAAATATGTTGTGGGCTGGTACCTTAAGACCACTAAATTGACAAAAATCCCTCGTCCAGCACTACTGACTGCATGACTTTAGTTTCTTGTCTGTAGGTCTGGTGCTGCTAACTTTAAGTACAGATGAAGTTTAAATATCGGTCATGTTGGATTTAAAAAATGTGTATAATGATTTTTTTTTAATGTTCATGCCCATTCTTTCAAGAAACTATTAGACTTTATTTGTAACTTTGTTGAATGTCAGGTGCTTAAATACTCAACTAAATTCTTTTCCAGTAGGAAACAGCAGTCATAGATCGGCTTGAGTTGTCAAGCTTGTTGA
Organism: Petrocephalus schoutedeni; assembly: GCA_026780765.1. Lineage (NCBI taxonomy): Eukaryota > Metazoa > Chordata > Actinopteri > Osteoglossiformes > Mormyridae > Petrocephalus > Petrocephalus schoutedeni. Next base: position 24,763,156 of record JAODKL010000107.1, read on the forward strand.
TACATTCCTTAAACCACCAATACTTGTTTTAATTACTTAATGTTACTATCATCCTGTATTAAGGCTCCTCTTATTATTCTTACATGTACTGCCACTTTTATTGTGCTTCAAACAGAAGCCATGTGTGATGTCTGAACTGCTGTTTGAGGATCCCTGATACAGACTGCCCCCTCTGTCTGGGATAATTTACATGTTGGCGGCAGAAGAAAAGAATATTTTTAGCATTTTGAAGCGAGGATACTTTCTTTTTCTACTCATACTTATCTGCCAGCAGAGTCAGCACAGATCTGTGAATAGTCAGTGCTTTGGATCAGAACCATCAGGCTTTGATTGTTTATTTCTACTTTTTCATGGTCTGGTTGACAGACTTGTCATTGTGTCATTTACTTCTTGTTTCCCTAAAAGAAAAATCTATCCCACATCCTATATATGCTCATTTTTAGGAGTATGGTTTCAATGTCAGGAAACAGCTGATCCTATTTGCCATGTCTTTGAGCTCCATTGGCAGGCCTGTTTTTGATAGAGTGGATTATTCCCCTTTTATGCGTTTATGATTTATGCTTGCTGAGCAAGGCAGCGGATCATTTTGAAGGTGGTAACCAATGAGCTGGGATTTTTTATGACTCGGAGACTGGATTTTAAGTTCTTTACTGAGACAACACTGTTAAACCTTCACTAAATTCTGTTAATTGGGACTTTTTCGATGACTGCCAGGCTGCAGTATTTGCTGAGTTTTTCCACCCAGACCGATGCAGCTTGATGCCATCTTGATTAATGCTTTGTGAGTCATCCCTGGATCAGGACAGCTGCCAAGCTAAAGTGACGTCATTCAGGCAAAGGTGTCGATAGTTTGGCTTCCAGATATGACGCAAAATGGTCTAGTGTTGAAGAGGCTGCGTTCCTCTGGCTGATGGCGTTCCAGCGACCCACAAGATGGGAATGTGTGCTGATGAATTTTCAGTCACACAGATTCATTTTAGGGGCTATAGCATAAATGCAATTAGTATAAACTGAGTCACAGCCAGCTGTGCACTGCTAACAGTGAAAGGTAAAACCAGAGCCATTAAAAAACCTTAGTAATGTGTGTGTGGTGTAAAGAGGTTGTGAGCTGCCTGTGTTTTCATTAAGCAATCATTACACAATAGCAAATGGCACCTGCTGATTATTATGCATGCAGAAGAAGTGTAAAATGCAAGCTCATTGCAAAGCCAGTCCAATGAATTAGAATCTGTAAATAAAGGATGAAGAGGAGAATCGCTAGAGTAACTTCAGTATAGCATTGCTGGGTATTTCTAATTATGTAATATACTGGCATTAATGAAATATGCCTTCCATTATTCTATATTCAGATGGTATTCTATCTTCAGCTAGCAAACTACAACACAGGTTTATCTTGGGTGTTTTGCTCAGGGTTAGTCCTGTAGGCAGTCAGACTGGCTTCTTTTCTTATGTGCATCGTGTACGTTAAAAGCAAGCAATTTATTCCTAAATGTATCCAAAGTTTCACACAGTGCTGAAAATTTCCACATAACCCCCCCCCCCCCCCACCACTAACACACACTTCATGAGTTTGTCTGATATTGAGTGTTAAGGGGAGCTGCACTGTACCGAGACTCATATGTGTTGCTCTGTAACCAAGGCAACACACAGCATCAGAATGGTCAAGATTAGGCAATGATGCATTAAAGTAGTGATTCAGATTTCAAAATAATTTGGGAACACTAGTGAGGCCACAGAATTAATCAGTTAAATTAAACCAGAAGGGATTTTGTTTTCTTTTTGTACGGTGGGGCTTACAGTGGGTTTGGTGACCCTCTTAAAACATTTTCTTTTGTATCTTGAAAGGCATCTTCTTTAGGGTTTTGCATGTAACTGAATATTTTGTTAGATTTCAGCTGTAAGCTGGGTTGTTAAGCAGTGAAATAGTTTTGGCCTCTGCACCACTGAAGGGGTCTGAGCAAATCACCAGGTTCCCTGTTTTACAGTATGACCAGTCACCTCCTAAGTTGTCAACACTGTGTTAGTGTCATCCTCACTTATCAACCCTTTGAAAGCTGGAGAAACCGTTTAATAATTCCATTTCTAGTGGAGTGATCTTTGAAATGTGTCCTGTGATTCATCTTCCCATGTCTCTCTTGTAAATTCAGTTCAGTGTTATTGACTATGGGTCTCAAACTCAAATTACCTGCTGTATGTGATGTCCCCGCAAGCTGTTAGATGAGGAATCTCACAACAAAAACAAGTTTTTCAAAGCGCGGTAATCAACAACGGTTTTAATGATAATTTGAAATGGTAATACTGTCTGGAATTTTACCATGAAACCAGTAACCATTTCATCCCTAGTACAATGTAAAGAATGATTCGAGGGCCAGATTAAATAGTAAAATAAAAATGTCACTGGCCGGATGTGGCCCATTGCGTGGTAGTTTTAGACCCCTGCTCTTGACAATGTTTATCTCGGTTTTTTTGGATAGAAGAAAAATAAATAGCACCATAATTATTGACCATTATTGAAGCTTTCTGTCTCTCTTGTACTGATGTAGGTCTGTGTATCCCCTTTAGTCTGCGTTTTACTCTGTGGTTAAATTGGAGATGCATAGCTTCATCAGGAATTGTGATACAGGAGAGCAACTACTCACTTTTTGGGGAGCAGGCAACAACAATTTTGCCCCCCCCCCCACCCCAAAAAAAAGATGCCCGTTTTACAGTTCACTTACTTTAGGTTATTTAAACAGATTTCACATTTTTCACCATCCGACCGACCAACATTAATGATACGTTTCATTCACCTGAATTGCCTGTGTGCATCAGCAAGAAATCGCTATGCAATTTCAGCAAGGAACTACATTTGTAATTTCAATTTCAGCAAACCCAATTAAGCTAGCCAGCTGCGGCACTATCTAGCCTAGTTTTCTGTGAAGTTCATAGCCTAATCACTGACATTGGGCACAAACTTGCACATAAGTGACATTTGTTTGCATCATAGTTCATACCTGTTACTGTGTTACACACACATCAACATTTTTTGGCGCATCCCCTCGCACGCCCTCTCCTTTTCTTTTTTTCTTTCTGCCTTGAGCACCTGATAACTTTTTTGCTCTGCCGCCAATAGATGCTCCACCACGTCAATGAGTGACAGGCTACTAAAGAGATGCTCAGCAGCCACCCCCCCCACTAGGGTGAACAAGCACTAGTAAAGGAGTAAGTAAAGGAGATGGTGACCGTCACAGCAGCATCGCTGGTCATAACATCTACTGCCAGTGGCCAGGCCTTACATTTCTTAAATATTTAAAACATAGGTGTCAATGATGTATATTTTTTTGTCCCTCCCTGTTTTGGCGCCCCCCTCCCCCCCCCCAGCGGTGCACCCATGCGCACCCATATACTGCATACCCAATTTTTGCGCCACTGCTCCTATGTCCTCCAAACAAATCAAGCAAACTTACGAAAATGCTACATTTCCCCTCAACATAACCTCAACATAAGAACGAGAGAGTTTATGCCTAATAGCCTGACATTATTATGCATCAAATAACCCGGCCATAGAAGAGAGCGTTGTCAGGTGAGGTGACACATAAAATGGATATTTGGGGCTCATTTGACTTCAACAGTGATACACAGGAACATACATTTTTATGGTTTCTTATCACTACATATGGCTCTGTCATGGTGAAATCTATAATATCTGAAAATAATATGCTTTCAAATGTATAAGCAAAAACCACTAGATCTGTCCAATAGAGGGGATTGACTTCATGGAAGTAGGTGAGTAATTAAAACGCCATACCTGGAAGATCACATGACGAGTGGCAAGCCGACTGCTTGTGCACGCAGTGTAGCCCTCCCAGTGTGGACTGGAATGAAGCATTTTATCTCCTGTGTTCCAGTCTGCCTTTCCTCCTAGTGCAAGATACATCAGGAATACAACGGATACATGAAAAGCGCCAGCTCTTCTGACTTGGAAGAGCATCTCACCATCTGTGCTTTTCACTGGTGCATTAGAAAGCTTTGCTCTTTAATGCTGGCTGGTGCCAGGACCCTGCTAAGAGCCTTTTGTATCGTTTTGAGCTCCTGGGGTTGAACGAAGCACTTTCATGGCTTGGAAGTCGGGTAAATCTGAGACTCAGTTGGATCGTGAGCAAAGGGCTAGGGGCTAAATGGGCACAAAGTGTGCCAGAAGCTTGCCGAGATGACTGGGCCATTTAGAAGGAGCTGGCTAGGGCAGTAGGGCAAATTTCCTGGGTCAGCTGGGTAATTTCTCAGGTGATGAAAGATGGTTTGGCAGCTACTGGAAGCAGGTGGACTCCCTTGTGATTTCTGACCTTGATAGAATACATTTTTTAACGTGCAGATATGCTGGTTATTCTCAGCCGGATTTGTTCATGGTTTTTTTTCTCTTTTTTGAAAACTCTTGAAATGAAAACAGCCAATGGTGGATGAGGCTAACAAGCATCAGGCAGCTTTCTTATGGTGCTCGCATTTTTTATCCAGTTCATGTGCCTTGATATGACAAATGCTTTTGGAGAGCATGTAAAAGAAATTAAATTGGCATGGAAGTCAACAGCAGACGAGCCAGACTCTGAGGTGATGGTGTGCCCTCATTTACTGTTATATAGGTTAGCATGTGCTGAGTGTTAAGAATGGAATTGTTCTCTGTCTTGCTCGTTTTCCTCTTCTGACTTAGTCACAAGTTCAGGGTCCCCAACTCTTACACATCTGGCGTGACAAACTCTCACACTTAAGCAAGGAATCAAACGGCAAATCTATATTATTCCATTATAAACCTAAAATTAGCTACAGCAAAAGTTTTGGGGTAGTTTGCAAACCCTACAGACTGTTTATAAGGTAATAAAACTTGTACATACATGTAAATGAGTGTGCAGACTTCTCTCGACTTGAAAATCTCACGCCAGGCCGCTGACTTTAGTTAGCAACACTTCAAGGTAAGCGCTGTAAACTGTTTGACATAATTTGAGCCAAAATAGCTACACTACAGTGGTACTACTGCAAATGTGGTTATTTCTCCACCATGATGGTTGCTCAGTAAAATGTCACTGCCAATGGGAAAGTGGGCTGGAACGACTGCATACCATATGGTCCTTGAGTAAGCACAGCACCAACCCTGGGAAGGCAATTGTTTATACTGGTTGTGTATCTTTCTATTTGACAGAGCCGTCCTCATTGAGAAAAGATGATATATAATCCATGTCCTTACGAACTGTTTCTCTTGAATGAATGAATAGTACATAGTCACCTTCCAACCACAGTGGTCCCATTGCTGAGGCTTAGCGTTGCATAAAAGTCCTTCTCCTGCAAACACTGAAGGCTGCAGAATGTATGTTTTAATTCTGAATAAGAGAATGTTCCAGTTATACTAGTGCTGTTAGTTAGAGGAATTTTTTATCTATATCTCTCTCTATATATTCATGTGTATATATATATATATATATATATATATATATTTATTTATTGTTACAGGTTAATGCATAAATAATGTTATAAACATGTTTGCATTGAAATGTGACAGACTAATTGGCATATTGACAAAACTGGATTTTATAAATGACAAATATTATATATAAATGTCTTTCATGTGACCCGTTTGACCCCTGCATTCCAACGTCATCCTCGTCAGGCATTTCTCACAAGAACATTTTCTGCATCTTTTTTCTTCTCCTTTTCTTCATTAAACTAAGCACATATAGAAATCTGTTCATTTATGGAAAGTGCCTGTAGAAGTGGTGTTGGGGATTAAAATAGAGGAAACAATGTAAAATGTGGAGTGGATGCTGTGTGAAGTATCATAATTAAATTCACTAAATTAATCTAATCCATCAGAATCCCCAGTTCCTTCTGTTATTTCTCCATCTGAATCATCTTCCCATTTCTGGCCTCCTTTCTGTCTTATGTCCCTACTGCTATGTCTAAAGGTATTTTAGCACTTTCTGTGAACCAGAATCTGTCTCATGTCACTGAAATAAAAGTGATGTGTATCCTAGTGTAAGGCTTAATTAATTTGATGAGAACTTGAGTCCTGATGTTCCGTAGCAACTCCTCAATGTGCTCCCTTATAAACGGATCATCCATGATGTTACTGTTAAAACTCATACTCAATAAAATAGCTTTCACTCAGGCTATGGGTGATAATGTACAGTGCTGCAGAAGTTACTCTCAAAAGTAATCCATTACAGAAAAGTTCAGGCCCAGAAAGTACAAATCCAGACCAAGGTTTTGTTTCAACCAACCAGCTGAGTACTCAGTGACTGTAACTCTTTATGCTCAAGTGGCTGGTTGGAACAAAACCTTGGTCTGGAATTGTACTTCCTGGACCTGAACTTGTCTGTAATTGATTACTTTTGTGAGCAGAGGTGGGTAATCCAGGCCCAAAGAGTAAAAGTCCAGACCAAGATTTTATTTCAAACAACCAGTTGTGTATAAAGAGTCACGGTCACAGCATACTGAACTGGTTGGTTGAAACAAACTGTGTTTGTGAGTAACTTCAATGCAAATAATGGTGCTTGACATTTGTTCAAGTCAGCAACCTCAGGCAAAGAAAGTGTCTTTTATCAAAGGTTAACTTTATTTCATGGATTTGGAGTACAGAAATGTGAAACTGAATAATTTACTACCATTTATTCTCCAAGCTCAACTTCCATAGTGAGAGAGTTCCAGAGGAACCAAATTTGCCCAAGTAAAACAAACATATTGTGTCCTTCAGGTTTTTCTATGGATGATGGAAGAAAGCCTATCGTATCTTAACGTGTACTGTTATTTTAAGTTATGTATTAATGGTAACAAATTTTATATCCAGTCTCATAATTGTTTCCCCTTTCCAAAGTTTTGCAGTGCCTCAGGCTTAGATTTTTAGTCAGACAGCCTGCATTATGTCACGGTGTGAAAAATTTACCAACAACTGATTATACCACCAGCAATGAATGCAACCAGATAGACTCTGTACTCATTCATCAGCCTCTGACAACACAGTGGTGGGATTTTGGCCCAATCCTCTTTGAAGGACTGCTTCAGCTCAGTGGCATCTGTGGGCTCACAAACACATAGTGCTCATTGCAAGTTTTGCTAAAATACCTCAATGGGGTTTAGATGTCATTAGCCCATTGAGTTCAGAGCTTTCCTGCTGTCATATACCTCTGACTAACCCCCCAAAATGACTTTTATCCATTTGTAGACAGGTATAAACAACTTCTCTCAAAGTCATTTTAATTTTGTTCTCCTGCCAACTTAACCCTGTGGATAAGGTCCAGAAGTTAATCAGTGTTTACACCACTATTCAATTCACTTTTTATTTGCGTTGTGGAAACTGGGGGTTAAATATATTTTTCACACCGGAATACTGCATTTTTGACCAAAAATAGAAGTCCCAAGCTCTGTTTAACTTTCTTCCTCTATATATCATTGTAAATCAGTTGCACGCCTCCATTGACTTTCGTGATTATAGCATTTATCTAGCCCTCACTACCCAATGCAGCCCGGGACAGGTTCTGGAGCCCTCACTGGCCAATGCAGCCTGGGACAGGCTCCAGAGCCCTCACTGCCCAGTGCAGCCCGGGGCAGGCTCTGGAGCCCTCACTGCCCAATGCAACCCGGGACAGGCTCCGGAGCCCTCACTCCCCAATGCAGCCCAGGAAAGGCTCCGGAGCCCTCATTGCGCAGTGCAGCCCCGGACAGGCTCCAGAGCCCTCACTGCCCAGTGCAGCCCCGGACAGGCTCCAGAGCCCTCACTGCCCAATGCAGCCTGGGACAGGTTCTGGAGCCCTCACTGCCCAGTGCAGCCCGGGGCAGGCTCCGGAGGCCTCACTGCCCAACGCAACCCAGGACAGGCTCCGGAGCCCTCACTGCCCAATGCAGCCCGGGACAGGCTCCGGAGCCCCCACTGCCCAATGCAATCCGGGACAGGCTCTGGAGCCCTCACTGCCCAGTGCTACCTGGGACAGGCTCCGGAGCCCTCACTGCCCAATGCAGCCCGGGACAGGCTCTTGAACCCTCACTGCCCAATGCAGCCCGGGACAGGCTCTTGAGCCCTCATTGCCCAGTGCTACCAGGGACTGGCTCTGCAGCCCTCACTACCCAGGATATGCAATTAGAAAATAAATGGATGTATTTTTATGGTTTGTTACAATTTCATTAACACAGTTTTGCTGCACAGTGAGTGTAATTTGTATCCTGTATGCTTTTTACAATTAATTCAAAAAACAGAAATTGGAACTCTTTTGAGACCATTATTCCTTCTTAGACAATTTAAGTGAAGTAGTTTTCTGGGGATCTGTAATGAGACACTGTGAGGGTGCTGCGTAGCATCATTTAATGCTGAAGGACTGGGGAATTGGAATTCCTGAGAGTTTACTGGAAAGACACTGTTTCATCAAGGAGAACTGTATTTGCCTGTGAATTTAACCGGTTGATCACCCATTGTTACGCATTCTCCTGAGTTCCAATTTGCATGGAGCACCTAGTCACTTCCCTGTTAATCCCTTCTAATTATCAGAGATTATGATTTGATGTACATTACTTAATCGGAATGCATCACTTGTCTTTGAGTTCATATATGCTTTTTCAGTTATTTTTTCCTTTGGATGTCCAATACAATACTGGGGATGTACTGTGGATGCTGGAATGAAGCCTCTTGGTTCCCTATCAGCTTAAACCTCTTCCGCTGTTTATGATAACAGGTGTTTTTCTGCCCCATCTTCCTGTTATGCCCTGTATTGCCGTCCTCTCATTTGTCAATATAGCGTAAGGAGGAGGAGGGAGTGCTTGGTCGACAGATCGCCTGACCCAGCAGCAGAAGAGAGGCAAACCATGACAGACCCTGTATGACCAGGCTGATGGGGTCCGTCACACACTCATTTCCTGTCATTTTGGTAATTCAGAGTGAAACCTGCTGCGAACAAGTCACACAGAAGCGACCTCACTCTCAGTTTTAAGCTTCAAGAACAGCAAACCAGAAAAAGATTTTAAAACTGCAGGATTATATTGCCATCTGCTTTTATTCTCAGACATAGCACCTCATATTTTATATTTGTGCCCACTTTGGAGGGGAAACAATTTAGCTGGAAAATGAGGTGAAAAGCGGTTTAAAGAAACTAAAATAACTGAGTATTTTTGTGCAGAGTAGAGTTCTGAGATGCCTATTTTACCTGGTAGCCTATAATTTCCATTTGAGAGTCTCTTTTGTGGTAATGGAATTTCTACAAGAGTAAGTTGAAGGCTTTATAGGGTTCACGAGGCTTTGAATGAACAGAGATTGTAAATTAACTTAAACTTAAATTACATTATTACTTAGATGATATATATATAGCAATTAACACAAGACAAAAACCAAACCTACTGCATGTGGAGCACCTGCCCATCAAAGGGAGCACACTTACTCAGAGATACTCAGACATTGACCGTGGCTGTGTCCGAATTCAGGGGCTGCATCCTCTGAATGACGCAATGTGAATAGTCTTTGTAGCCAGTGTCCTTCGAAGGTCTGCGCAGTGAATTTTGAGACCGGTCGGTCTTCAAAATGGGACAGTCTTGTTGTGCCACTGTGGTGGATTCAGTCTTCAATTGCAGCCTTTGAAGGCTGCTGCTTCTGAATTGGGACACATCCATGATAATTTATACACTCTAATTTACTGAAAGTGCATGCTTTTGGACTGCCAGTAATAGCAGAGGATTCACACACATGCAAAATTACAGTGTACAGTGACAGTGCTACCCACTGTGCCACTGTGTGCTCATAATGTGCAGTGTTAATATCAACATCGCAAGTTATGCACGTGCAATTGTCACATTGGAAGGACTATAATAGGCAGCTGGGCTAAGACAGTAAGTTATGCTAAAACATTTTCACTCTGTCATAGGAAACAAAATTTAGCTAGCGCGGCAATTTTAATGGTAGTTCCTTTTCAAGATTATATCATTTATGCTAACAAAATAAATCAGTGTAAAGCTAAACAATACTGCTTTTGTATGAACTCTGTATGCATTCCCTGAGCAAATTATAATAATGTTTCATTCTTGCTGTCGGACTCGCGCATAGACTGAGGCGCATTTGTGAGAAATTTTACAAAAATGAGAGAAAAGTAGAAAAGTGAACAAAACTGGTCACCAAAGAAATTTGTCTTCTGCTTTATGGAAATATTTTGGAAATATTTGATCTGTTGTTACTACTTTGTGTCAACACCAATTTATTTGACAGGCTATATGGGTAGATAAAAATGAGTTATAGTTGACTAAAGTTTATTTTGGTGAAATTTTCAACTCATTCCTGTTTTCTAACACCTGCAATGGTGGCCTAATGGTTAGAGAATTGCAGAAAGGTATCACTGAGGTACCTTGAGCAAGTACTGAATTAGCTTCCCATTGCTATGGGTTAAATGCAGAGGATGCATTTCATTTTTGTGTGCTGTGCAAAACAAAAGGTTTAAAACAAAAGGTTCCATATATAATCTTTAAGGGTTCTATAGCTTGGTACATATATGGCACCCTCAAAAGGTTTTGTATAGAACCATTTAATATATCCTCATGTGCATGAAACTTTTTGAAGGCAATGGTTCTATTTCCTAGGGTTAGAATCCCAATGGTTCTATATAGCACCCCCAAGAACCCTTTTTTTGAAGAGTGTGGTGTGTCGACAATTAATTACTTTCACCACTTATTATATATATAAATATATTCAGTTATATTACATGGGTGTTATGCACCATATTCAGCTGTATAAGATGTGGCTAAGCAATGGGGGTAGCCTTCATTTTAGTACTGATTATCTTGAGACATCGAAACTAAAGTAAGCTTAATTATTATGTTATGACAAAAAGTAGGACAAGCTACTTCAAGAGGCTAAATGGCACATAGTTTATAGTTATCTGTGGCTAATCTCATATTATTAGATACACATGGATGTCTTCTTTTAAGATATTGCATTGTAGTTGTGTTGTTGTACATGATTTACTAACCTTGTGGGGCAGAATTTCCCTGAAGCAACAAAACATTTGGGGATGTTGGGGGAGTCACATAAAATCACTTGTATCGTGAAAGTGGTCCTAAATGAGGTAAGAATTGTGGTGGAATATTTAGCATTTCTAGCCTATGTGTGTGCAGTAGAGGGTTACGTTCTTTTTCATTCAAGTTTAATGCAATGTTCTCCCACACATCTGAAGCTTTCCCTCCCTTTTGGACCCACATCCGCTACGCTCAGTCTCCCTTTTGCCGTATTGCTGAAGGCAAATTTAAATTGATAGATTTTTTTTTAATAATCGAGTAATTAGTTTATTGAGTTTAGTAATTTAAAGTCATTGTGACAGCTGTAATTCTATATTTACAAGCGATACTACTTTTAGCATTATTATAATAAAGTTTATTAATTTATTAAGGTATGAATTTATTATTTACTATTAATTTATTAGGGTATGAATGTAAAAGAAACTAATTCATAGCAAAAGTTGCATGTGGAGTTCGCATGTTCTCTCCATGTCATTGTGGGGTTTCCTTCGGGTGCTCCGGTTTCCCCCTGCAGTCCAGAAACATGCTGAGGCTAATTGGAGTTACTAGATTGCCCATAGGTGTGAGTGTGCTCCGTGATGGGCTGCCTCCCTTCCTGCATTGTGCTGGGATAGGCTCTGGACCCCCTGTGACCCCGAAAGGATACGTGGGTTGGAAAATGGATGGATGGATAATAAATGCTGGGCTATAGCTGGACTTTTTTCCCCATATAGACTATCCAGCAATACGAAACTCCATTGACATAAGTTACAGTGGTGATTTCGACCACATGCTCAGTGCAGCCTCAGGGCTATGGCACATGCTTAAGCTTTTATCTTTCTTTGTTTACATTATGGATTTGTTGGAATAATGAAACAAGCAGCACACATGCATTTCTGTTTAAATCAAGTTTTATAGCCTATTTTTTGTTGAAAACATTACATTGCATAACACTGCAGTTTGGCTGCACAAAAGCACAGGGCAACGCACAACAACCAGTTAATTATTCTATGTTATTTTGACATGTTAAATTACTGCCATTTTAGGTCTATTTCATTCTGTACATGCCATGTATTAGGGGTGTGCAGCATGAGGCTGTTGGCTCTGCCTGCCCCTCAGCTTAACACCGCTCCAAGCTCCATTAAAATGCATCCGGCTCCAGTCAAATCATGCCACGCTCTGATTTGGGCATGCCTCAGACTCGCGGTGTGAGCGCTATCGGAGTTAAAATAAAAAAACCGCTGCGCTCTCCGAAGTGATGATGCAGCTTCAAAGCACCCTGCAAGTTTCAACTTTATAATTACGGCTGCAACAAGAGTCCACACCAATAAAATACGTTTACAGATGCTTTTTAAAAAGCGTGTTTTTATTAATTATCCTTAAGAAATCGCACCTCAGTTGAAAACGTTCATAAAACGTTCAGAAATCGTTAACATTTAGCTTGATGGTACAATCGGCATGTTTCATTAGATACGAATTACGTAGGGGAAACCAGGGCAAGTTGATACACTTTTCAGATTTAACCTTATAACCGAAATTTATTCCAACCAAATGGCAGAAAAATAAGCCAAAACTGCAGCATGATATGTGTCCTGACTTAAATTAAGCGATCATGGGTTAGTCTCTGTCAGTTATGTCACAATACTGCTTCAACTACAGGTACCCAAAATGTATCAACTTATCCCAAGGCGGTAAGTTGATACATTTTTTGCAGCCCGGTGAATATTGCCTCGGTTTCAACTAACCACGTGTATCAACTTGCCCCGGACTCCCCTATTTAGATCCATAGCAAAAAATTGGCTGAACCGGCCTGAACCGAAGAATTATTACTTTGAGAAATCTACAATATTAGGAACTTTACTTTGCCGATATGCGCTGAATTGCAGGGCTAGTTATACTACACGTAATTTACATTTTCGGGTGCAGACTGAAGCAGTCGCCATACGGTTGAAGTTAGCCTGTGAGTGTGCATGTCGATGTGATAATACACAGTTACAAAACCAACCTGTATTTTTAATATAAGATATTTTGGTGATAAAACCAGAGAAAAGTTACTTGAAAGGTTTTCCATATTTTTTCTATAATTGCTGTTTTGCACAATAAATATTCTTAAAGTAACATTCACGACTACTTTGAAATGTGTTAACAGTTTAGAATACTTCTTGCTGCACTGCATTTGCTATGGGCTTATATAACTTTCATACCAAATTATATACCGCATTATATACAGTCTACCATCTATGGTTCAAATTATGCCGCAATATGAATTTTAGGTCATATCGCACAGCCCTACACACCTTTATTTAAATAAAACCTGATATCCTTCCTGATTCTATGGCTGTGAATATTCTGCCAGCCAGGTGTTCAATTCACAAAAAGGGTCATTTAGATGAGATATAAATAAAAAATGTATTTCTGTTCACAAAGACCCATTCTGTCACGATCAGCCCCGCCCTGCATGTCTGTTTCCCAGTGTTTCCTTCAGGCGGGGCTTAACCAGCCTCACCTGTTCCTCATTGTATCTGCCTAATGTGACAATCCCCTCATTAACCCATGCACACCTGCCTTGTGTTCCCTCCTTGATGTCTTGCCCTATTTTAGTCAGTCTGTGTCCTATTCCCTTTGTCAGTTGTTGTACTGGATGTTGCGTGTTTCGCCCGGCATTGGTGTCTCCCCGGTTCTCTAATAAACGCCCTAAAAAGGGTTTACCCCGCAGCCTGCATTATGGGTCGTTCCTCTCGACGAATGCGCTAGGAAATGCGCTGCACTAGGCCAGCTTCAGCTTGGTAAGATGCTGAAGATTACTTAGTGCCAAAATGTATCCATTATTCGACATTCTTTTAATAAACCAGTACTGGAGGCTTGAGAGTGTGATTATTTTTTTTGTTTAAATTGTAACCCAAAGATCCAGCTGAATTGAAGCTGAGTGCATGTGCCTGCTGCCCTATAGGTGACAGCATCCTGGCCTATTGCAAAAATTCACTGTCACGTTCTGTCTGAGTTCCTTATGTGCCACGCCCCTTGTTTCCCCTCGTGCGTATTCCTGATTGTGCCCAGCTG
>JAODKL010000107.1:24796413-24844726 GCA_026780765.1 Petrocephalus schoutedeni
ATATATACACAATTATATGAAATATAAACTGTGTAATTTTCTTTTGATTTTGCAATTTGCACAACATGTTAATGCATGTTATTGTGTTGAGCTGGCAGAGGGCGCATTTTCAAACCTGATGCATATATTTTTTTCAGTGCAGGCAGTGCAGGTTTTCTTTGAGCTCTTGGTCGAATTCATCCCCTGTTCTGCTTGCAATGAAAGTTCTTTACTTTGGTTGCTATGCACCAGATTACTGCCCTGTGAATATCAGCATTATAAGCTAATGATTTCCTATGGTAAAAATCTTTCTTGTTATAAATTTGAATAAACTTGCTGTACTGCATAATCTTTATTTATTAATTTAAATATTATTGTTAATCCCCGCGACCCTGAACAGGATAAGCGGGTTGGAAAATGGATGGATGGATGGATTATTGTTAATTTAATGTGATTTGATGTATCTTATCATTTCCTTTTTAAATTAATAATAATAATAGGGGATGTCCCAGATTATACTGCTGTCATACCAGTATTATAATGAGCATTATGGCTATGAAACTGTGATGCTGCACTTCGCAATCCTTGTAATGCCTATGAGCAAAATCAAACTGCTAATCACACTCATTATTTGCTCTTGAGATGCTTTTATCCTGTCTGATTTACATGCATTACAATGCTTTTCTTGGTACAAATTTACAAATTTGTAACACTCATGCTCATGGTGAAGGCAGCAGTTGCAGTCCTTGGATCTGGCCTTGGTGCCATCTAGTGCAGTTCCCAACCACTGTATTGTGGCCTCCTTTACTAAAATATAGTTTCCACATAGATTTCAGAATACACTGGTGATGGCATCACTTCCAACAATTACCACTGCAAACCTGTGACCAGAAAACCATTTTTTGTGTAATTATTTACACCACAAAGGTGTTGTCAGTTTTCAGGGAGACATAAATGAACTTTTCTATTTTTTATTTATTTTATTATTTATTTTTATTATATTTTTATTATTTATTTATTTCAAAACAGATACCACTATAATCACTAGTGAAAATGTAAGCATATTACCATCAACAAACTTTGGCTTATTTACATGTTCTAAGGAAATGTAATATATTGTGAGTAGAGTTATAGTGCTAGATACTTTTTATATTTTATCCAAACCATTCAGATTGAAATAAAAAATTTAAATATTACTTGGGAAAAGGAATATCTGTCATTTGGTCTTTAATTGCTGGTAACACTATTTTACAATATTCTATAGTTATGAGAGCTACAGCGATGACTGTACTTCACAGCTTTACAAAGCAATGCCTTTTTGCATACACATTCTGTGGCACAAATAATTAAATGTGTTAGTTTCTTCATGCACTTACTGATGGGTTTATAATTGTATTTGTCGCTGGGAAACCAGTAGTCCTGTCTCTATATGTAATTCTCGTATTCTTTGAAATTTGATGTTAATAAAACACATTGAGTGAAAATTAATTGTTTGATCTTGAGATCTTCTTAAGGTGCCTCATAGCACATCATAACTTTCCCATCAGACCTCGTTCTTGGCATCAGCCAGTATAATTGACCTCTGCTAGTAATTTTGGTTCAGTTGCATGTTTTTTCCCCCTTTCTGTTGTAGCGATATATTAAATAATGCCTATTCATAGTTGTTTAAGCAATGAAAATCATACATCCCCTATTATATAAATCCAATAAAAAATAACTTATTTTACTTAAAAAAATTAAGTGGAAAGAGTTGAATAAAAAATGGATCTGTTCAAATTCATCACAAAAAAAATTATTGCTATTCTACTTGCTAATGGAGGAAGTGCTGAGATCTAGCACCAGGACATTTGTAATAACATAAAAATTATTTAGATGGAGATAAGTCAGGTGATTCCCTTGTTTTGATTGTCTGCCTGGAGTTTGTCATCTTTTATGAGAAAGAAAAAAAATCACAAAAAGGATGTTGGAATCCATTAAAATAGTGTATGCTATAATACCAGAAAAGGTACTAAATTTTAAGTTTGTTAGTTAAAGGTATAACTAGTTAATGCAAGAAGAATTAAAAAATATATGGAAGCTATAGCAAGAGCTCAGGAAATGGGGGGGGGGGGGGGGTCATCAAAATATAATAAAAAACAAAATGTTCTGAAATCACAATAATTATGTTTGCGATGTCTTGTTTTATGGAATCAATGAACACTTTACCAGGGACACTATACTAATACAGAGTAGGGCTTCCCTTTGCTCACAAAACAGCCTAAACTTTTCATGGCATGGATTCCACAAGATGCCAGAAACAGTCCTTTGAGATTTTGGTCTATACTGACATGATTGCATTATGCAAATTCTGCAAATTGGTCAGCTGTACATCCATGCTGTTCTACCACATCCCATAGGTGTTCTGTTGGATTCAGATCTGGTGGTTGGGCAGGACACAGAAGAACACTGAACTCATTGTCCTGTTCAAGAAACCAATTTGAGTTAGAGAGTTTTGCTTTGTGACTCGGTGCCTTATCTTGCTGGAAGTAGCCAATAGAAGATGGGTAAATTGTGGCCAGGAAGGGGCAGACACGGTCAGCAACACAACTGAAATAGGCTGCTGTGTTCAAGCGATGATCAATTAGTAATATTGGGCCCAAACTGTGCCAAGAAAGCATTCCCCACACCATTACACCACCACCACCGGCCTGGACCGATGACACAATGCAGGTTGAGTCCATGGATTCATGCTGTTGACGCCAAATTCTGACTCTACCATCTGTGCGCCTCAGCAGAAATCAAGATTCAGCAGACCAGGTTGCGTTTCTCTAGTCGCTGACAGTATCATTGTATCATTGAGTCAGGTTTGCCTTTGGATAGTTATTGGATGGTTTTTCTGTGATCGGTTTCACCTACCAGCTAGCTAGCTATTTGTTAGTTCACTAACTGAGCACCCAGGATCAGAATACTTTTATTATTCTAAAATGTTTATCTATGTCTATCTATGAAACCACCATGCTTCTTGCATTGTATACTTTTGGGGAAACTGTTTCATTTTTTACAATCTATATCACTCAGAGCCAAATGAAATGAGGGGTGCTTAGAGTGCTAATCCACATTCTGCTACTGCTACACAGATCTGTCCACTGGTGTTAGATGGAAACACTAATCAGATAAGCTGAGGCACTTGTTAAATTTTGAAGGAATACATTACACCACATTAAACCAATCTAATAATATGTTTACAAACCTGTTTTTTAACAGTCCCAATACAAATCTTTTTTTCCTTTCTATATTGCTACATAATACTTGTAATATTACACAATATTTATCTTCCAGAATACCCAGAGAATGCATTATATGTTTTGTGCAACTAATTAATAACCTTTGATCAAGTTAAATGTTGAGAGAATGGGTAGCCTGAACAGGAAATAATACATTGTATTTGTCAAGATGTAAGATTTGAAGGTGACTATATTTATTATAGCTAACATATTCATAGCAAATTAATATTAAAATAAATATTATTGCTAATTTAATTCTCCACTTATATGCATGTGAAATCTAAACATGCAGATATCATTTTTTTAACTGAGTAACTATCTTACTGGGCCCTGATATGGAAGAATTTATCAGACATTGATCTACAACACTTTATCTGATTGCAGCCTAGTGAACCCCAGGGATGCAAAATTTCTGTTTTAGGGCAAAACTAACATACTAACACGACTGACAGAGAGATTTCACAGCTGCTCCCTTAACCCTAATTGCTCCAGGGACATTGACCCTGCTCTTCTGCTGGCTGGGGCAATAGCGAAAGGGAAACCACACAGAAAAAAAACAGCCTATTCAACTAATATAGCTTTCACTTAAATGCTTCAGAAATAAAGAGTGCAAATAAGTCTTATTACTGGACTGCAGACAGATTGTTTTTTACCAATCTGCACTTATTCCAGAGTTCCTTTACTGCCCCCTAGAGCAATGGAGAGGCTGGTTCATTAATTCAACAAATAAAATCAACATTCTCAAATTTGATAATACACAGTTGCTAAAAGCTTTAAAAGGGGTTTAAAGGCTTTAAAGACCGCTTGTAAAGGCTTTAAATGCTTTAAAGACCACTTGTATTCTAGTTTAATTCATTTTGAAAAAAAACATAAACCAACCAATAATATACAAAAATGTATACTTTTTAACGCAGGACTTATTAAATGTTACCTGTATTCATCCAGTTGGATGGAAAACAAATACTGCAGTACAAAAGAGAGGTGAGGATGAGGATGAAAAGAGAGGGTGTTTGGAACCAATAAACACTGTAGCATTGTTGAAGGCTGAATATTTCTTACCATATTCCTATACAGAATGTTTAACTGAGACTCAACCCACTTTGTTTTAAAGGTTAGGTTTGTATCATTAAATAATCCGAAGTGAAAAATCTGTGTCATGAAAGCATGGTTACAGTCTAGAATATAGTGAGATAGATCTCTTATCTTTTACATTTTCTGTTGGTTTTATATTATTTTAATGTGAATATTACATGTTCATGTATGCATGTTCTGTATTTGTAGCTGGCTGGCTATTAAATGTCAAATAAGTCTATAAGAATATCAAGAATGCAAGAATGTAAACTAACAATGCAGTACAAAAGTGTTTTAAGCGCAATGTTGCAGTAACATGAAGTGTGTTAAGTCAGTCATTTTAAATTGGCAATCTACACTGAAACGATTTGTGATGTGAAAACAGAGACACAGGGGTATCAGAGGGGCATGGATATTCTGACAGACTCAAGGGGCCCAGAATTTTACAGATGCCCAAAGTGACATTCTGTCAGGGCGCCCTGGATGTCTATAGCTACTCCCCTGCAGATACGTAAATATATTTATAACCACGGGGAATCCTATCGAAAGAGTCATTAACTCTGCTTTGTAGCTCCTGACTGTATAAGTGCATATGGAAAATAAGACAATATACATCTGGAAAAACAAACTGCATTGACTGTAGTCAAACAGTCTTCCAAATCACCACGCTAGGTGTCAGTATAATTTAATTCCGCATCTCTAATCTCTTCCCCGTCCCTCTTTTTTGCAATGCTGCTCGTTTGCTTCTGAGGTGTGCCGCGCCTCTTCTTGACCTTCTGACGTAATTTCCGTCATAGTTCACGCAGTTCTGGCCGGGCCGTTCGTGCGCGGTGGCTTTCGGGCGGCGCAGTGCAGCAGCAGGCGCGGTGGGGGGCTGGGCGAACGGGGGCGCAGCTTCGCGTCATTCGCTAGAACTTCCTGTTTCTTGCTTTGCCAGCTGCTAGCTGTAGCATTTGGATGCGCTTGCTGCCGGTCGGTTGTGTTTACCTACGGTAAATATGTCTGAAAACAACTGTTGATCTTTGATGGGGATATGATAAAAGAATAAACATCACCATCCCGTAATTTTAGTAGCACAGTATACAAAGATGAATAAGATTGTCCTTAGCTAAGTCCTTTTAGTACTACAACATCCATCAACGATCTGCGACTGCAGAGGACACACTTCCGGACTTCATCTTCCATTTTTCTAACAGCAGTAGGTTGGTGGTGGAAGAAAGAAAGCGGTGCGTGCATCATATATATATGTTTATCAAAAAGTCTTCAGAATATAAAATAAAAAGGCGTATATTTCAGCGCAAGCTTTCAAGTGAGAGGATGTCGCTAGGTATAGCTAATGATGCCGGGCGACGAAGTCTGCGCTAGCTTGTAGTATCCCGCTAGCTAACACTTTATCTGTAATGTTGTTAATAATGTTAGTAACCTATGCATACGCATTTTACGGTTAGAATAATATATATGGCTAAATGCTTATCTGAGTCCACTTTTACCGGGTAAGGCACAAGCTAAGAGACCGCACCGAGTCTTAGATACAGCTAGCAACTTGTCGGAGCTGCGAAAATACCCACCACCATTTTGACGAGATAGTGGAAATAGATTTGCCAGGTACGCGGCTCAGATTGTGTTAAATTGTCTGCTTAGTCAGATTGCTTGCGAGGTGGGTGGTATTTTCTGTTCGCAACGAGGAAATGTAGCGTACTCACGCAGTTAATGAATATTCAGCTGTATGTCTTCCAT
This sequence comes from Petrocephalus schoutedeni, assembly GCA_026780765.1. Taxonomy (NCBI): domain Eukaryota; kingdom Metazoa; phylum Chordata; class Actinopteri; order Osteoglossiformes; family Mormyridae; genus Petrocephalus; species Petrocephalus schoutedeni. The sequence goes on from JAODKL010000107.1 coordinate 24,802,464, forward strand.
TAAAATGTTTCGGCATGAACCCCGTAAAAAAGCGAAGCATGCTGATATTATATTGATTATCGCTGAATCCACTATTTTAAATTCTCAGTATTTGGTCAGCAAATTTAATTCAATCGCATTTTTTTTCTGTTTTAAGATCATATTGGAGCTTTTTGAGGTGTAAGCTGATATTACTCAGTCATGTGGGATGGTCCTCGACCAAGTCCACGAGGAGGACCGCCGTTACGGTAAGATAAAAAATATATTTATTTAAAAATTATGGCATTTTCAGGTTAATTATAACCACTTAAATTGCATTGAGGGAGAATGTAAATGTTGTTATTATTATGATTATTGTTATTTTTTTAGTGGGGATCCTCGTGGGGAAATGTTTAACCGTCGAGAATGTCCAGAGTTTCGAGGGAGAGAGTCGATGCCCATGGGCCACAGGCCACCCGACCGACCACCTATGGATATGAGGCGATTTGACCGTCCATCTGAAATGAGACCTCGGGATATGGAACCATCAGAAATGCGGGGGAGGGAACCACACAGGGAATTCTTCAGACCAGGAGAAGAAGGTGATATGGGTATGAGAAAACGATACGAAATGGAAATGAGAAACAAACTACAAGGCCCTCCAAATTTTATGGGTCCAATCCGACACCCCTTAGATATGGGTGGAAGGGACATGAAACCGCGGGGCATGAGAGAAGGGGACGGACCATTTGGGGATAGAGACCGATTCCGCAATGATATGCCAGGATTCAATGAAGCTCCCATGGATGCAAGGAGGCGCCACCCCATGAACATTGGAGGCAGGGATGAGGGTTTTAGGGATGCTCATGAGCGGGATAGACCTCGCATGGGCATGAAAGATGGCTTTAACATGGATGTGCAACCAAGAGAGAGGGAGATGATGGACTTTGAGAGGAGAAATGCTCCTCCATTAAATCCCAGGACAAGATTCGAATCTGACATGGACTTCAGGAATCGCATGCGACCTCCAGCTGAATTTAGGGACAGATCTCCTCAGAGATTTGGAGAGAATGATGGGGCACCTATGGACAGTCGAGGAAGGACTGACGGACCTCCTGACTTTAGTGGCCCAAACAGATCCAAGTTTAGGGGAGGAGAGGGGAATTTCAGAGAACAGCAATTTCCGGAGCAGAGAGAACCTGCAGTGGGGGTGCGCGGGAGAGAAGGTGAACCCTCTCCGGAGGAGTGGCATGGCCGAGACATGAGAGAACGAGGCTCTTTTACGCCACATTTAAAAGGAGGACCACCTTTTCCAAAAGGCAGAGAGAGGCTTCCTCCACCCAGGGGTAGGGAAGGTGGACCTGCAGAACCCCCAAAATTCCCGGGAGGAGAAAGGCCACCTGTGGATTTCCCTGTTGATGGGGAAAAATCTTATGGTTTCCGTCCTCCTGGAAGAGAAGGTTTAGATTCTCAGAACTGGGAAAAGAATGCACCCTCAGAACACAACTTTCCTGGTCATGACTTGGCCCCATATGGCCGAAAAGGCCTGCCAGATCCTCCACGGCCTCACTTTGACACACCACCCCTGAATGTTTCAAGCCGAGATAATGAAAAGGTTTGGCCCCGGGAACAGGACCAGTCAATAAGAGGCAGGCCTCCATATCTTAGAGGAATGGACACGCAAGGAAAAAACCTTGACCCTCATGGGCCTGATAATTGTGCTTCCTTTGATGGGCCAAAGGACATGACTCCTAATCAGGGACCTGACAGAGGGAACCTATCTGGAGGACAAAAGGAATTTCCAGACAGTGGTAGAGACCAGGACTATAGGGACATTGATTATAGAACAGGTTCTGGTCACGCATATGACTATGAGCTTGGGGAAGACCAAGGAACAGAAAACACTCCGGTAGAATCTAAATCACTCCCACCTCAGGGATTCAGTGACTCTGTGTCTCAGGTAAGCTACTTGGCATTCTTATATATTTTTTTTACTAATTGTTACAGAAACTGCAGAAAATGAAATGGCAAAAAATGCATAAGTTCTGTAAATATAGCGCTGTGTGTTGCTTAATTTCCTTTTCTGATGTACAATTTTTTTTGCCATCTTGAATTCTTAATTGAAGGATCAAGATTACAGAAATGCATCAGTGCAAATGAAGGTATCCAATACCATCTCCATAACAGGAATTCCTAAAACTGCAACAATGGAGCAGGTATGCATGCACATCCTCAAAAAACACAAGATCAGTTGTGTAACCTATCCTTTACCTCTTCTTTCCATTGTATTCTTTTGGACACTTTTAAAACTCATTAAGATCAGTTATTTTTGTTCTGAATATACATGTTCTGTATTTGTGGCTGTGCTGTGTCTGGGTAGCTTTGATTGATCATTAGACATTTAAGTTTTATTAGTCAAGTATGCATGCATACAGAGAATCTGATACAGCATATTTGCTCATACACACATAACTAAGCAAAGTACTTTAAACATAAAGATTAAGGCAAACGGGATAAGGATAGTACTGTGTAGAGGAGTAGAAAACCCGATGTTGATGAGGACTCCTTCCTATTACAATCACTGCAAGTCACAAAGAACAGACAGGAATGATACACTGCAGCTGTTATCTGCAACGCCATCTTAAAGTATAACTATTGTTCTTCGTCTGTACAACCCCTGGCAAAAAATATGGAATCACTACTCTTGGAGAATGTTCAGTTTTACTTTGTAGTCCAAAAAACAAATCACAGATATTACTCAAAACTATTTCTCCTAACAGCTGAACATTCTGGCTTTGTAAAACATACTTTAAGAAATGGCATTGTTGCACATCTTTTTTCAGATCAAGTAGAGGAAAAAATTATGGAATCACTCGATGAGGGGAAAAAATGGTGCGATCAAGAACAAAAAAATGACACAATTAGTACTAGTACTTTGTTGCACCTCCTCTGGCTTTTATGACAGCTTGAAGGCATGGACCTCACTAAGGAAAAATAATATTCTTCATCAGTCAGGTTCCAACATTCTCATATAGCAGTTGACATATCGGCTTTGCAGGATGGAGCCTTGTCATGTATCTTTTTTTCAATTTCCACCATAAATATTCAATTGGATTGAGATCCAGGCTGTTTGCTGACCATTTTTGAAGAAGTTTTGACGCTCTTTGCTCGGTGGCAAGATGCATTATCATCCTAAATGGCTTCATCATCACCAAACCTTCTTTGAATTGATGGAATGAGAAAAGTGTCTAAAATTTCAATGTACACCTGTGCATTTACTGTAGAGGTAATGACTGCCATTTGCCCTGGTCCTCTAACTGACATGCAACCCCATATCATCAGTGACCAAGGAAATTTGCTTGTTTTCTTCAGGCAGTTGTCTTTATATGTTTCATTGGGATGACACCAAACAAACGTTCCGGCATCATCTCCTTGGCCAATGCAGATTCTGGATTCATCACTGAATACCACTTTCACCCAATCATCCACGGTCCACCACTGCTTCTCTTTAGCCCACTGTAACCTTGTTTTCTTCTGTTTACGTGTTAATGTTGGTTTACGTTTGGCATTCCTATACCTAAGTTCGATCACAAACATTGACTCCTGTTTCTGCCCATTTGTCTTTCATTTTTGTTGTGTACTTTCTATTTTCAAGGCATTTTGCTTTGAGTTTTCTGTCCTGACGTTTTGATGTCTTCCTCGGTCTTCCTGTATGTTTCCCTTTTACAACCTTCCCATTTTTTTACTTGCTCCAAGTTGTAGACACAGCTGTTTGGGAACAACCAACATCTTTTGCCATTGCATTCCGCATTCCCTGTTGATTTACCTTCTTGAAGGAGTTTTAAAGTCCTCTCCATTGTTTCAACTGACAGCTGTCAGATGTTTCCTGTCAATCAGCCAGGTGCATCGGCTCGTTAAGGTCTGCATGCACTCCTTTAACTGCAAACTAATTTGCATAATTAGGCGTGTACAGGTACTTGTTTCAGAAATGTAAATTACATGGTGATTCAGTAACTTTCTCTTCAACATTGAGTGATTCCATATTTTTTTTCCTCAACTTGATCTGAAAAAAGATGTGCCATTAATACATTTTTTTGTATGTTTTACAAAGCCAGAATGTTCAGTTGTTAGGTAAAATAGTCATGTCTTTGATTTGTTTTTTGGACTGTAAAGTATAAACTGACTCAATGTCCTCCAAGGGTAGTGATTCCATATTTTTTGCCAGGGGCTGTACTGTAATCTAATAGTATAGAACATGTTATTATATGTCAGGATGTAGTTCTTCTGAACTGGAAGAGGCAGAGCATTTCTGATTGGTTTCATTCTCTCTAGATCCTTGGTGCATTTGCGGTCCGTGACGGCGTCCCCATGCAAGGCATGAAAATAAAGAATGTTGTGCCAGGTGAGACAATGTTGCTAATGAAGAGGCCTGTGATTTAGGGACACGATACGAAGAGTGTTTATGGGCACGATTTGTGAATTGTTAAAAAAAAAAAAAAAACATGCGCACGCTTCTCTGACCCTGGTGAAGGTGTACATTTGTTCACTTTTGTGAACATGACTGATGAAAATAAAACATTAGCAACGGGTTGCATCATAACAATAATTCGTAGTTATGCTACCTTTTCTGACATTCTGAGTTGGGAGCTTCATCAGCGAAGGTGTTTTATGGCAAATGTTTCTTGTTGCCTTTCTTATTCGAACATTCTTTGTGAGCAATGGTCGGATGCAATGCTCTCCCATAATCAACGGTTTCCGTTGTCAAGCTCTTCAACCACTTTTCCCTCTTCAATCTGTTTCCTTTGAAATGTGTGCCAAATTTTCTCTAACCTTTGCCTAAAAAAAGTCTGAGCCAGCTATGCTTTACAAAGTGTGCTTTTGTCAGATACGTCAAAACCGTATTTGAACTAATGGTTTTGGCACTGACTGGTTCGTTGTTTGGTTCAACTTTGCTTCATATTGGTTGAGTACTCCTGGTCCTTCTTAGCCCAACCGTGGTAATCATCTTCTCTAAATATTTGAGAGAAGCATCTTCTGTCTTTAGCATTTAAGCCGCATTCAAACGCCACTGATCTGAAGCTATACTGGAAATCTGTCAAGCTTTAAATCAGAAGGTGGAAGAGTCACGCCGGTTCAAAGGTTTTAATCATAATAGATATTGAAGGAACATGGTGTATCTGGATTTGATTTATCGTCTGCAAACTTATCTTGTCTTCTGTAATCACCTGTTTTGTGTAGGCTGCTTCTCTTGGGGACAATTCTTGAACCCATGTGCATCATGCTTTGTTACAAGTGTCTACAGGAAGCGTAGATATGTCCTCATACCTCACTTACCATAAGTTGGAAGGAGAGAAGGATTCAAATACATTTTGTGTTATGAACCTTTTTGTTCTAATTACACTGTGCATCAAACAAGACTACTGAGTACATAAATGATCCTTAAGTTTTACGCTGCTGGTCCTGCATATTTGTCAGAAATGATTCAGCTGTCGTCTGTTTCAACTTGTGTACTTTTTATGTCATCTTAAACGTTGCCATTCTGAGCCTTGTATTAAATTATGTGTGTATGATTGATATATTAATTAAAATTCCTCTTCCATGTAAGGGGATAAATGCTTTGCAACAGGGAGAGTTTTGAAGCTTTTAACATGGCTTTGCTTAGAGCTGGGCGATAAATCGATTTAATCGATTAATTAAAATTTACAGTTCAGGACGATGTGTTTTTATGAAAATTGATTTTATTACTTATTTTACACGCTAGCGCCAAAAGCGGAACTAATGCGACGCACCATTCTTCACGGGTAAATTAGCGCGGCGAACCAAAACACTAGCAGATTCACAAAGAACATGGCAACGACAGGGGAAAAGTTGGAGCTTGTGCCCAAGAAAAGGTGCTGCTACATCTGTAATATGGAATTGGTTCGGTTTTGCGCCATCGGACACAGACCAAACAAGTCCTCCTTGCAGTCAGTTTAAAAACTGTTGCAGCCAAAGGAAGCAGCACAACAAATTTATCCCAGCACTTGCAGAAGCAGAAGCACGCAGTGGAGTGAAATGAAACATCAAACATCCAAAGTTAAGCAAGAGACCGTCCCTGACACGTTTTCGAACTGTGTGCCATATAAGGATGAGGGACGGTGGAAGACAATAAACGCTGTCGCGATGTATATTGCAAGTTTACATTACAAGTTTCTAAAAGTGTTTACAACGGCGTGGTCTGCCATCTCACAAGCATCTTTTTTGGCTTGTCACATTGCACTTTTTTGACCATAAAGTAAAAAAAAAAAAAAAAAGTTAAAACTTGTTTTGAACCATTTATTTGTCATCTGTAGTTTGACTTTGAGTAGCGGAGGGGAAAATCGATTAAAATCGGAAGTCGGATTTGTGAAAAAAATCTGAGATTTTATTTATAGGCCATATCACCCAGCTCTAGCTTTGCTACTGAAAGATTAATATAAGGAGAAACTATGAATATATGCAGTCTTATTTTGTATTTTTGTTACTGTGGTAGGATCATGCAATGGAGACATAGTATGCAAAAGACGTGTAGCTCCTGGTCCTTTTCCCCTGCCAAAAATGGCGTGATACCCTAAATATTCCGATATTAAGTCAGACTATATATTTTTTTTAGGTTTGAATACTTGAAAAATGATGCTTTTGAGGTATGTTAGTTGTTCAGTAGACTGTGTTCGGTGTTAGGAACATGGTTTGACAGGTATAGACAGCCAGTGCTGTGTATACTTTTTGATAGTATTTTGGCACCTTTTAATTAAAGTAGGTATAATGGCTAAAAAGTTGTCATTAGTAGGTTAAAGGCAGGCATACTCAGATTTCCCTGGTTTGATTGTTTTTGTAAGACCATGCAGAGTTTGATAGATTTGTTCGTATTTGTTCTTTTCAGAGAAGAGGGAGGTGTTTTCCATTCTAACAGGCTCAGCGAAATGAAGTAGATGGATTTATCTTAAGGAGCATTATCGAATTTTTTTTATCGCTTACTGTCAACAAACCTTGCTACTGTTCCTCAGCCGTTCAAAGCACTTTATATTGATTTTCATCTACAAGATACTTTTCACATGTACTGTATAATTACTTACTTATTTTGCTTGAAAGTGTTATCCTGACCGGAATTGACTAACACAGATCCATCTATTTTAAATGCTGTCCCCAGGTTACAGCTACGATACGGCCTATGTGGAGTTTTTAAACCTCGAGGATGCAGTCCACTTCATGGAGTCCAACCAGGTGGCCCTTCCTCGTCGCTCTGCAACTGCTGTCTCACCGGGCAGGACAAAAGGCCTGGGCTGGGAGTGGCGTGTGGGGTTGAGGGTTGGAAGGGCGGTGGGCGGGGCGGGGGTGTTTGGTCCTCTCCATGTAAGGGAGCTGGCATGGCTGGGGGTGGTCGGGGTGAGCAAAAGTACTGGTTCGGCTTGTGATGGGCTGACATGTATTCAAGGGTAAAGCTATATGGGTGGAGTTGCAGAATGGTACTTGGTACTGTAGTTCTTAGTTTATCGCAAGAGAAGTAGTTGGATGATGGAGGGACAATGGAATGGCAGAAGTGTTTGGCAGTTTTTGGCATGAAGTGCTTCTTTGATGAAGTTGGACGTCTAACCAGGTTGCTATAAGCCTTTGGAGCTATGGAAAGATTTTCATTTTTGATTTTTTTTTTTTTGCCATGACTAGGTTATGAAATTGTTCGATGAAGCAAGTGATGGATATTTCTTTTATGGGAAACTTTTTGAAGGGGGTTGATGTTCATAGGGTGCAGATATTTGTATTGTGTGCTGGGAATTGGAACGTGTTGTAGTCTTTTGCGTAGTTGGATGGTATGGTTTGGGATGCTAAGGAATGAAGGAAACTCACTTTCTGGAATTTTCATGCTCCTGATTTTGTTTGTCCATTCCATTGTTATCCACATGGGCATTGTCATTGATTCTTTTTTTTTTTTCTTTTTTCTTTTTTTAAGCAGTTTGAATATATAACCCTGGATGCATAACTTCTGTTGTTTTGGATGGCAAATTTATGCTTATGTGGAATTCAGCTGTTTCTTATCATTATGCATTTAAAAGGAGAAACATCTGGCAGTATTGGTAGATACTAACAATTAAACTTAAGGACACCAATATTGGAAAGCTGAGGCATTGAAAGGTGCGGCGTTGGTAAAGACGGACACTCTGTCAGGTCAGAATCATGATCATGGCAGAGTAGTCACTTGCACTGTGTCCTTGTAGCACTGGTTGTCTTTGGAGCATTGTACTATATGCTTGCATCTTTGAATCCATACGCTCGCTTCTCTAAATCTTTTGCTGATGACCGATGTCTACATTAATTTGCAAGTTATAATTTAGAAATGATAAATGGCACCCTGTATCCTGAGGAAGTTGTGTGACGCGCACAGAGTGGCTCACTTGGCTATTTCATTCAAATCGGTGTTTGGATTGTTTCCCAGCACTTCATTTAGAACTCGTGGATTGTTTCTGCTATCAAATCCTTCATGTCGCCATTTGTACATTACAAGCCAAGTACTACTGCTTTCTTGTGAACTTGAAACATCCCTGGTGCCTCACTTCTACTTGTCTTTCATGTGTCAGATTTTTCACCCTAACTTCTATGGTTGTGCCTGCTTTTTTGATGACATTCAGAGAGTTCCCCCAGAGATTTCTTCAAGCCTTCGCTTTGTCACATCTAGCTCTGTGGCAGTGTCTCCCTTTGTGCCGTCTGCTTGAGACCCGAACCATGACTTTTATTCTTTCTTCGTCACATTGACTGTTTCAGATAGACAACCTTTTTACCTTCTTCAAAGGCTTAGTCAGGCACTTCGATTTTGCAGTCACAGCTCATCGGCACATTTTGAGTTCTTATTTTTGGTTCGGGTTAATTGTTCATCTTTCCAGTTCTGCCTCAGTTTTCTTGGACCCATCTCCTTTGGTCTGATTTCATCTGTCCTGTGAGGCACTGGGAGCCATTATGTTCTCCAACTTTGCTGGGTTGTGTTTTTTTAATATTTGGGTGTCATTGAAGAGACAAAAAAGAATTCTTACCGTTTACCAGTTAAATCCTTGCCTGGACCTTAATACAGTTTTTTCTCCATGTCTCCTTTTGGCATATTGGTATACGATTCCAGTTTAGAGGTGATGTCTCTGACCTGCTCGTCACGAGAGGAAATGCGTGCGCGACATCAATCGCTGTGGAAATTTACTTTCCTTGAACTTAAACTAAACATGGATGTCTTGCTACCACAGGTTGTTTGCAAGACCTGCTGTTTGACAAGGACCTTGCAGATTGGGGTTGGGGGCTGGGGAGGAAGTTCATGGCAGTTCATCTGAAAATGAGCCTTTGTGCACAAACCTGATGGGTGTCCTCACTTGTACGATACATGTGACTCTAACCTCCTTGCCACAGGTCTGAACCTTTATATGGCCGTATCCAGGTCTGGTATAGCACTGTTAGGCTAATGAATTTGACTTTTCTTTGGTTTCGTCTTGACCATCGTACAGCTTTTAATTTTCGACACTGGCATTACAGCCTCAAAGATTCTGTTCATGGCAGCTCAGGTAAAATCCACGGGTGAAGTAACTTCGGTAACTGCATGTCCCAGGGGTGTTCATTGATTTTTGGAGTACCCCGTGGCAAATAATGAATGAAAGGCCACTTTTCGGAAGTCTCAATGGGTGAAATTTGCCATGTTTTACGTAAAGAGATTGGAGAAAAATGGTCTGACTTTTGTATTTCAGAACACGTTTGTTCTATTCATCCGATTTTAAAATGCTTCATGATTGGGCTATTCCTGGCTCGCTACCTTATTACACTGAACAGCTCTGCTGGGAAAGGGCGGGCAAGGGGCTTGCATGCAAAGGCATATATCTCACATCAACTTTTGATTTCTCTTAAACAGGATCCAGCTCACATGCCTGAACATGTGATGTTGTCCTAATAGCCTTTATCTTGCTCAACTAAAGGAATATACAACCGCGACAAAGAGGGTGACCCATTTATGGAAAAATTACGAGCTGTAGTCTGGGACCAAGACTCTTGAATCATTTCAGTCAATGGCCATTTTTGGCTTCAACATATACGTTTAAGTCTAGTAACGTCTGTGGATTTCATATTATATGCTTTTTACTCTGGGGTTACAACAAAGATGAAATGGTGTCCACACCAAAAAAAAAACCTGACACTGGTTTCTGGTTGACGAGTGACCAGCATTTACTCGTGCCTGTCCCCCGACAAAATGTAAACTTCCCAGCTGAGAAAACAAGCACGAAACACTACGTGCTGGATGCAGACATTCAGGTCATTGAGACTTTCATGCCATCCAGAGGAAAGGGGCGGGCATAATCCTTTTCGTTCTTTTCAGGGAGCCCTGAAGGTTGGCACTAAGACAGCATTGATGAGATATATTCAGCCTGATGGAACCAGCAAGGAGACATCTGTAAGTGAAATACATCATAAAAAAATTCACAGCACCTGCAGAAGTATGGATAATTGTTTTTAAATTGTGTAAAATTTGATCCACTGGAGTGGCATTAGATGAATATCAAATCATTCGACTGTCTGGTGCTTACTTGCGGGTACTACACTTGTTAAATTTTTATTAAGGTCGCACTTGGCTTCAATCCAACTTTATTAAGTGTCTGCGCACAACACAGCTCAGTGTTGTGCTGTGTGTCAAGTTAGTAAAATTGATGTTTTTCTATTGTTGGGTTCCCACATTCTTTCAGTATAATCATGAGTGCAGCCCGTTCTTTTGCACCATATTGAATGTTGATTGAAATTGTTGCCCCCTCATAAGTTTCCCTGACTGACATCGCTGGCAACATTTTTGCTGTTTGTATACCCATAATGCAACAGCCTGCACGGCAGAAGGATGCCCCGCCTCTGGAGCCTCCCCTTACTGGACCGCCTCCAATTAACATGGAGCCCCCAGAGATGGCCAGCGAAGACAGCCAAGGTCCCAAGATGCGGAATGACTCCATGGCTCCCAGCCAGTGGCAGCGCAGCTGTAGCCTCACCCCAGAGGCCTGGCAGCAGCAGGTGGATCAGCAGCTGCAGCAGCAGAAGCAGGCTGAGTCCCTGGCGGCCAGGAACCTGAGACCTCCACTGCATCCCATGGACCCCATCTTCAAAGAAAGCAAGAGTACGCGAGCTTGGGCCCACAGTTAAATCTAATGCTGACTCGGCATAATTGTCAGTTGCATATTGTATCAGTCGGATTAGTAATATCCTTTGAAAACTAAGTGTGAAGAATGAAATAAGTGATTTTATAGCAACTAGAGACTAGGAGAGTGGAGATGAGCAGAAGTTGCTCAGACTGAATCAGAGGAGAAACAATGCTGGAGTTCATGCTGTGTGTTTCTCGTGTGTTTACAGCCATGATCATAAAGAATGTAAAGCCCACCACCACAGTAGAAACGATTCTGAAGGCCTTGGACCCCTACGCCTACCTGGACGAGAGGAATGTACGACTGGTCAAGGGAAAGCCCTTGGGAGCCAAGTGCTTCTGCTTTGTAGACATGGACTCGAATGAGGTACGAACATTACGATCAATTTCCCTTTCTTCCGATGACTTTGTGTTCCACTGTCTTTATGGTGTTTCGTCTACCGCTATTCACATACTGGGTTGAAAAAATGTACCCCTACCAGCAAGTGACTCGACTGGTGGAGATCCTGACCAAACCTCCCCCTCTTATTATTGATGGAGTGCGAGTTTACGTTGAGGTCGCGAAGCCTTTAAAAAATCAGAAGTAAGTACACTTTAGACATGTATAATATGCAAGCATTTCATATCAGTAATGCATTGTAAACTGTTTGTAACTCGCATTGTCTAGCATTTTTTTCCTCTGTATATACTATATGCAAAAATCGTAGGCAGTCAAAGAATTTTTAAGGCTATTTATCTAGGTCAGGAATGGGCAATCTTATCCAGAAAGAGCTGCTGTGTGTGCAGGTTTTCACTACAACTCCCTAATTAGGTTACTAATTAGAGGACTGATTGGCAGACATGGGTTTATCCCAAAAACCTGCATACACACTGGCCCTTTGCGGATAAGATTGCCCACCCCTAATCTAGGTAGTAAGTGTCTGCTCAAAAAAATTTGAGGAATTTAACATTAGAACTAAGGCTGGGCATTATGACCTCAAATCAGTATCATGATTAATTGAACATTTTACTTCGATTACGGTTAATGAACAATTTTGTTTTGTTTTTTGCCCTCATAGTTCACTGACAAGGTTTGTACTGTAAATATGCTCAACTATTAAAATTGGATATTTTTTTTTCTAATGGTGGAGTACACATTTTATTTTTGTGATTTTAAAATAACTGACGGAAACACACAGGAACTCTTTATGGTTATTTATTGAATATTTTGAACAACAAATCAAAGCACACAAAGCTCTTTAAGAGATCATCACATTGGATCCCAAAGCTCTCCTCGGGGGCATCTCATCACTTGATAAACTTCGTTAAATAACAATGACGTATTGATTTGCCAAACAAGGTGGGGTTAGTGGTCGAGTTACAAAGTGCTGTAAATACTGGTGTGACTTTAGAACAGGTTTCACACCATCATGATCTTCATTTTGGTGTGAAACTTTAACAATTTATTTCCTTTGACTGCCTAAGACTTTTGCACTGTACTGTAATTTTACTTTGGAAATTCTGCCATTTGTCATATCGATATGTTTCAGTTACAGGAGGGAGTTTGACAAATCTGGGACCTCTCTTTTGGGCTACCCCCCTGATGTGATGGAGGTATGTGCATTGTGGTTTGGGAATGGCATCTAGTGTGTACTTTTTAATATTGTATAAATAGCTGTATTTTAATGGAAATGTCTCATGCCAGACATTAATTGGTTTTTGCTTCTGTTAACAATAGCAGTATTATGCCCAACCTGCTCAAGTACCCCTGGGGAGTCCAGCCATCATTCAAGGTAGGAATTCTGTTCCAGTAAACAAAACTCCTTCACATTGGCTGATTATCAGAATTCAGAAGGACATCCAGTTATAAGAGTTCTTTCTGCTTAAAAGTAACCATGATTATGATTCCCCAGGGGAGCCATTGTCGCAGCTAAGTGGAGATAATGGTGTAGCTCCTGACCCTCATTTGAACGCTAACATGGTGCAGGTGAGACATTTACGCTTCCCTAGATTTAGCTTGCCTAAAACAAGCACGCCTAAGGGACTCTGAGGAGAAAGTTCAATTACTGAGTTAAAAACTGAATTCCAGGTAATGCCTTATGCTGACCCCCCCGCGGCTGAAAACTCCTTCCAGGCGGCTGATTCACAGGCTTCCACCACTGCTGTAACACCAGAGGGTACTGATGCCTACAGCTATGGTAAGATGCATTGCGATTCTCTGTCAGCACCTTTTCCCTTGGTCATTAAGTCACGACCCAAATAGTTAACATTTTGAACCAAACTTTTCTCACAAAAACGGTTACCATAACAGTGCCACTTGACATTTCTTTTAACCTCCCATTTGGCGGTCCAATGAAAATGGTCCTCATACCCATCATCTAAGAAAGAGAGCATTAATAAGTAGTAATACCTGTTTATTCATTTGTAATGTACATGCTTCTGCTTCCTGTTTGATTTCTGGATCTCTAGTTTCAAAATGATAGGGATGCACAAAACAATCAAATCTCAATTCTTTCTCTGCCAATTGAAAATCAATTCATGCATTCCCAAAAATCAATTCACATTTTTCAACTAACATAATGGCACTAGTTTACTTTTTCCCTGACATGAGTTCAGCTCGCCAATCCAATAGATGGCGCAATGTCGAAATCTGCCCAATTAGAGCTCCTTCACGTGAGTGTGAAGGAAATGTAGTCAGTATTGGTAATGTAGGGACTGTGTGCAAGCGATTTGATAGTGTTATGGAAAAAGCAATTCAGCCTGCCCCATTTTCATTTAAGGTAAGTGTTTGGGCACAATTCGGCTTTTACATTTTGGCTTTTAGACGGGGGGGGGGGAAAGGAGCTAGATAAGACACATGTGATATGCAGACACTGCAAAGCGAAGGTGAAGTATTTTGGAAACACTACAAACATGCAGACTCACATGACACACCATCATCTAGAGATTAAAGACAGACGAACATCCACCTAAAACTAAAGAAAAAAAAATACCTCAAAGTACCGAAAGTTTGGTGGTACTTGTGTTGGTTTTCCACTGCTGTAAAAACTGGTACCTGAGTTGAATAAAAGGACAATGTGAGGCGGGGCATTTTGTACTGAATTCTATTTGCATAACCAATCAACAGTGGAAGTGTTTCAAGTTACGCCCCAAAGTCCCGAAGTACCCCAACTGGTTTGGCACTTTCGGTACTTGAATTTTTGGTACTGGTACTCAACCGGAAGTAAATGGAAAAGCGAAAGTACCATACCAAAAGTACCGAACTTTGTGCGGTGGAAAAGTGCCCAGTGTTCTACACTTCCTTTGAACTAGTCTTCCTAGTTGTACTAGTTTGTCCTAGTTTGAACTAGTCTTCCCTTCACACACACTCGGATACCTATCTAAATGGGGACCTTCCATTCATTTCTATGGTAAAAACCCTAATCCCAATCACGACACCCTTAACCCCAACCCAGCCCTAGCCTTAACCATATGTGACCAACCCAAATATAAGACTTCTGGCATTTTTAGCTTTTTGATTGCATTCACAGGTTTTTTTTTTTTTTTATAAAATTGAGGTTATCCAAATGCGGACCTGAAAAGATGTCCCGAAAAGTAGGGAAATTTTAGGTTTTACCACACTTTGGGGACATTTTGGTCCTCAAATATGATGTGTGCAAACAAACACACATACCTGAATGTTTATCCAAATTCTGATGAGTTGTTGATTAGATTGTAGTTGTCACATTTAAATAAAACGTGTGCTGAAACAGTAGCAATTTAGGAAAATGAGAAATGTTCCCAATTCACATTTTAAAAATGTCATGTCAGTTGTTACTGCACTTATAGCTAAATGTAGCAGCTTGTTTAATTTTATTTACTGAATTAATTTACAGTTATAATGCTTTTTTTTGTTGATCTGCCGTAGTCAAATGGAAAAGTAACTCAAAACGGCAATCTGGAAACAAATTCATCTATGTATTGAATTGTGAATTATGAATTGTGACTCGATTTTGAATCGAATCGTCAGTCCAAGAATCTGAATCGAATCATGATCTTTTCTGAATTGTTCACCCCTCCAAAATATGTCCTCTTATTTTCATGTAGCAGCAGAGGCTCCTGACATGTCGTCTTACCTGTATGATGCCACTTCTGGCTTCTACTATGACCCGCAGACAACTCTTTACTATGACCCCGGCTCAAGGGTGAGAACTTCTGTTTTGTTTTACTTCTGAAGAGAGAATCTTGTATTTCGTCTGTGAGCCTCCTAATGTGTGCATGTATCTGTATGTCCACAGTATTTTTACAATGCCCAGACCCAGCAATACTTGTACTGGGACACTGTCACCAAGGCATACATCCCGGTACCAGGCTATACCACAGACACACAGCCACCAGTGGTCCAAGCTGGTGCTCCAGTTCTCCAGGCTAGTGCCACTGTGGGCCAAACTAGTGCCTCTGTGGTCCACACTGGTCCCCCTGTGGCCCAGGCTAGCTCTACCATGGTCCAAGCTGCTGTTCCTGTGGCAGCAGTCCATGAGCCCCAAGTTCACGACGCCCAGCAGGAGCTGAGGAAGATGGCTGAAGGAACATCAGAGAAGAAGGACGACGAGGAATCTGTACCTCGTTCTGAAAAGAAGGAAAAGGAAGATAAACCCAGAAGTCTGGCTGCATTCAAGGTAAACATCTGATTGCACAACTTTCAGTATTAAACTTGGTCAGGGCACAATGACAGTGTCAGCATTTACTTAAATGGGTCTTCTTTTCTGTTCAGTTTTTTCTGAATATTGTATCATAAGTCATATATGAAATAGACATGGAAGGAAAATGTCGAAGAATAAATTACTTGAATTTACAGAGCTGAGTGCATTCTTACGTGTTATTTGATCTTTAAGTCTATGATCAGTTTATCACACAGCATAATCGTTTTCAGATCATGAAAGACATGGAGCGCTGGGCCAAGATCCAGAACCGGCAAAAGGAGAGCGTCCGTGTGCCATCGCCAGTCCTGAAGACGCCGGGCGGAGCTGAGGAAAGGAAGACCTCCAAGGCTGCTGATGCCGCCTTTGCCATTTTTGAGAGGAAGGTGAGGAACTTGAGGCTCCACATCACACATCTTTCTCTCAGGAAACCTACTGCAGCTTCTCTGGCCTGTTTTCACGCCCTTTATAAGTCTGTGTGACATCCCTCCCAGGGCACGGCTGGAGATGATCTATTCAAAAAACCAATGGCTCCAGCAAAAAAAGAAGAAAAGAGCAAGGTAAGAGGGGGCTAGGAAGGCCAATTCCCCATGTATTTGTTAAATTTTTCATTTTTTCAAATCCATCCTTCCATCTTCCATAATGAATCTTATGAATCGCTTGAACCGAGCTGTGGGAAAGGTGCTCACCTACTATCATCACTAACTTTGGATCATGTGGTCCTGCTCTTTGTGCAGCGGCCCATGGGTTCTCTAGGGCTGTTGGTTGCAGACTACGGGGCCGGGAGTGATGAGGAGGAGGAGGAGAAACACGAGCCCCCACGGGTGGCAACCATAAACCAGCCAGAGGAGAAAGAGGACAAGTTGACTGACTGGAAGAAGATGGCTTGCCTGCTGTGCCGGAGGCAGTTCCCCAACAAGGACGCCTTGGTGCGACACCAGCAGCTCTCAGACCTGCACAAGGTACAGACACATCTCTAAATTTTAGGAATTTTACAGTATCGTAAATACAGTTCTGTATTTTGATTATCTAAAGATACTTCTGGAAGAGAGTCATGCATATCCTATCCGCAAAGGTCTCAAGTCCCCAAAAACAAGACATTGGCAAACAGAATTTCTAACTGTTGTACTTCGCCCATTTTGTTGTAGCAAAACATGGAAATCCATCTGAAGATTAAACGATCAAAGAAGGAGCTGGAAGCTTTGGAGAACCAAGAGAAACAGGTAACATGCATTCACTCAATACATTGTATAGCATAGACAAATATCCATTTTCTAGGCTGTGATGGAGTTAGTCTGTGTAGACTCATGCCCATCATATAAACCCATGTACTTGAAAAATGGCTCTAACTCTTTACCTTTTCTAGCTCAACACTCGACAAAGAGACTTGAGTGGTTCTCCGGAATTCAAGAGAAAGAAATATCAGAACACCTGGTCCAGTGGTTCCAGGTTTGTAATTTAATGATATATATATATATATATATATGTCTTTGTGTATACAGCTTTGGAAAAAATTGAGACCACAGCCCAATTTTTTGTTTAATTTGTTTTCAGGGAGATGCATAAAGTTGGGGAGAGACCTGGATTGGGTGCAGAGCCTATGGAGGCAAGTCAGAATGCCAAGATCAATGCCTTATTTTTAAGACCCAGTCATTCTGCTGAGTGATGAACTCAACCTCCTTGCCAATTCTTTTATTTGCAGAGGAAGAAGAAGGAACCCGTAGTCTGGAACCATGCCACGTATAAGCAGGCAGTGCGCAAAGCAATGTTTGCCCGCTTCAAGGAGCTGGAGTGAGAACTTCCTGTACAGCATTCTGGAATGTGATCTCAGATGTCTGTCTTTGCTATGATCCATCAGCTGCCTTCCTTTTCCAGGCTCTTCTATGTAACTTTTCTTGACCTGGGAGTCCCACTTGAAATTCTCTGTTAACTTTAGCAACATCCTTCTTCAGGGAATGACCTGGGCAGGCTAGTTATACTGGCCACTGGTCAGAGATCAGTTACTAAGTATGCAGGGGAAAGGTTTCATTTGTGGTTGGTGACTGTGTTCATGTTAAGCAGCCTTATTTCTTGGCTGCGTTCTGTATATCACACTTGCAAACACAAATAAATGGATACACATCCCACACCCAGTGGTGAGCGTAGCCTCTCACCAGCTTCTCTGACCGCGAGCACAGCTGGTTATGGCTATTTCCACTTTTATTTTTTATTTTTTTTGTTTTTCTTTTCCGTGACGGTCTACTTTTGTCTGATGGATTTCAGAAAGATTTTAAGTATTTTCTGTACAGTAGACTCCTTGTATATTATAATGTAGTCATAAAACTGTAGCCAAATGCACCAGGCCCACTGTGTTCACCACTGAATCTTGTGTAATGTGCCAGCATTTGGTTCCAGCAACACTATAGCATTTGTTTTAACATAATGCAGTTTTTATATGATTTATTTTTTTTTTTTGCCCGGATATGTTCAGTACATTGAACTGTGTACATCGTTTTAGTTTAAAAATGTAACAAAAAATCTAAAATCCTTTTTGTGTCTGTGGTGTGTTTAATACTGATGCAGGGAAAAGCCAATGAGGACCCCTAAATATTAGTGCTGATTGTATTTTTATTTTTTTAGATAAAGCACAAAAAAACAATAAATATTGAAATATACGTATTTAAAAAGCCTAGCAGCACTGGTATCAATGTTAGCTGTTTGAAAGCTCTACATGTATGTAATATCTGCCTCACTTTTACACTGATTGTCAGTCAGTTCTTGCTGTGTTATAAGTTATAAGTTACAAGTGCTGATGTTGACCCATCACTAGAGACCCCTGCCCAAATTTAGCCTGTGACCTGTAGAGGTTCTGATTAAGGTTTGCTTTCTGGAAACGGGCACTTACCGGTGGAAGCTGTAAGATAAGTTGGGGATACCCCTCCCAGTCTTCAGCTTGCCTTCTGAGCTGAGTGGTGTAAGAGGATGTGGGTAAACAAACTTAAAAATTAAATTTCTCCAGTTTACAGATTCAGCTAAGAAATGGCCCACGAGACGACTACCTGTTGGGGAGCCAATGGGAGAGGGTGAGGGTGGATGTGCAGAGGGTCTACTATGTATTCGTAGCTATGAGTTATTATACTAAGTTCCCTGAAGCATGTGCCATCCTTAAGCAGGAAGCAAGCACCATTCTGCTATGCCTCCTGGGAAACATTTGAACGTTTTGGAATTCCAGAGGAGCTCCGTAGAAACTGGGCGTTCAACTTTGAGGCCCAAATCTTTGGGGAGCTCTTTAAGTTGTTCAATATCGGGTAGCTGAGGACAACACAGCTGTACCTGCAAAGCACCAGGGTGGTGGAAAGATTTACCCAGACTAGTGACCCAACTAGCCATCCTGGAAGCAGACCATCAGTGGCACTGGGACCAACACTTGTCACTCGTCCTGTTCGCATACGGCATTGTGTTCTGCAAGATGTGCCTCAGCAGGCCTCAAGCTGAGCTTCACATGCCTACAGGATCTTTGCAATACAATGCACAAAGAGCCAGGGACAAAGCAAGCATACAACATATACGGCATGGGGTGAGAGTTTTAGGAAGTGCTGGGGAGCGTCAGTGTTTAGTTTGAGTCAGAGAAGGTAGAAGCTGGACAGTCTTTAGGAGCTGCACCCTTTATAGGAGCAGCCCTGTTGACCAATCAAGGGAATCTGATGTACAGTACAAGGTGCAGGCACTGGGGCTGCTGATGGTGTTTTCAAATATGATGGGGACCTTTGGAGAAGCCTGTTCTGAAGCTCCTTAACAATTTGTTCAGCCCTGCTTGAGATTCTAGTGATGGTGCTGTGTGACCAACACACTATTGTTGTTTCATTAGGAATAAAGTTCTCACAACTACCAAAAGAAATGGTTAACAGCCAAAGCAAGGACCAATACTCTTCAGAGAAGGCTTTTACCCCAACGCACATGAACAGTACTGTAAGTGGAAGTGGAAGACTGAGGATGGTTACAATAAGTTTGCAAGTATTTATGAAGTTATATTTGCTTAATCTTATTCCATAATAGAGACGAAAATCATGATAATTTTATATACATGTAGCTCCATACAGTTTAGTTAGCAAACATTCCCAGCTATCTATAATTCAAGATGCAGTATCTAGTCTCAAGGTTGGAAATAAGCATTGGTCAGTCATTCAACAAAATGCACATAAAGGTTAAAACTGCAAGACATTCTGGTGTAAGCATGAAGAGGAGTGGTTCTTCATCACATTCATTACTTTTTGTGGGTGCTGTTGCTGTAATTCCCAGCAGTTTCACTGGGTGGCAGCAGAGCATAGTTTGTGAAAATATGATCCACGATGAAATTGGCTGAGGGAATCTAAAATCCATCTATTCATCCATCCATCCATCCATCCATCCATCCATCCAACCTGGAAGCTGTCCCAAGAAGCAGAGGGTACAAGGAAAAGGGCACCCTGTTGAGGATGCCAGTACATTGCAGGGCCAAAATCCTTTAGAGCTAAAACCATTCTGTCCTAAAAAGAGATAATTTTACAGTGCTCATAAAGCACATACAATTCCACTTATTACATGCAGTTGGTCAACCACAGTCATTGCCAAAAGAAGCTGAAAAATGTCTGTTACTAATGAGAAAGTTATTTTCTGTAATTTGTATTTTGAGCAATGCAATGTTTCTTCCGTTTCATACCTTTGCATTACCCCGTTATGATGATGCTGTTAAGTGTTGAAAGACAAAGTTTTGACAAGGAACCCCTGTGGGTGTTAAACATTAGTCCACTTTTTCTTGCACTCACATGCTTCCCTTCAGCTCTGATGCAATCCACTTATTTATTACTTTACATTGCTGTCTATTGTATGTGTTTTGTATATGTTATTCCATTGTGAAGCATTGCTTGATACACATACTGTGGCCTGTTCATATTAAGTTCTGTGCGTTGTTAAATCAATTGATGCCTGCTTAAGTTAGGTTGATGAGATTAATTAACTACTTATGGGAAACAAAAATCTCCTTAAGCTCCTGAGACTGATACCGTGCTTGTGGTAATCCCCTTGCCTTTGTCTTCTGTTCATCAAACATCTAATCCCTTCTAATGCCTAGTTTTTTTTTGTGTAGTTTGCTCCTGGTAACTTATAGGTATGTAACGGCCTCACCCTAGGTGAGGAGGGAAAAATAAAACTCCATCTTGCTGTTTGGGAAATAGAAGATTACCTGAGCTTAGTATAACTTACAAATCTCCACTCAGAGCTTGACAGGGGCAGGAAACCAAATAACAGAAGTGCATCTACCTTTGCAGGCCAACTGCTAGGGTATTGAGAGGATTAGGATTTTGGGAGCTAGGTGTTAAGGCTGCAGGTAGATCCCAATGCACACATTCCTTTATTGGCTTGTAACAGCCCTCACTTTTTGAGCTGGGTGTAGGGATCTAAGGAATTTCTCACACAGGGTGAAAATCTGAGCGTTCAGTGTGATCCAGTTATTTAGAGATTGGACGCTTACTCGTGGATGTTTCATACTGCTACTGATTTTTATTGACAGATGACTAATTTCCAACTAATTCCAAGATGTTTGTTAGTTTGGGTTCCTGTTCAGGATATTCTCTGGCATTTTACCCAATGAGCCTAACCCAGATGGTTGGATGGATCGATGATGTCTGGTAACATGTTTGGTTAAACTAAGAATTTCATTAAAATTTTGAGGTACATTCATTTCGTTACGGTTGCTGTAATTCCTTGTTCCTCTTCTCTACTTTTTCTGCCTGCTAAATAACGCGGCTGAGAAACTTCGGTTTATGTGCGATTTAACAAAAAAGAAAGACAATGAGTGGAGCCTTTAAGTCTCCACAAAGTAGGACACTTTGGAAACTGCTGTGGCTTGGCTTTAAATCAAGCAAACAAAGTGTAAAAAGCATAAAAATAGTTTCAAAATCCATTCTGCTAATAATGGCACAGAAAAGCACAAACTCCTTGGAGAAAGGACTGACCCGTTAAGAACTATTAATGCGTATAATTCACTTACACCTCTTGTGTGCAGATGTTGGGGCTTTGGTAGTTGTTATGTTTTTCATCAACAATAAATTATCTATATTGTCAATGCTTGGCCTCTTTTAAGCATTTTTATACACAAATAAGTGTATAAATTGCATCAGAAGTGTTTATCTACCATAATAATTGTGAAATGTGCAAAATCAGGAGGTCTCCTTTTATGTCTGTTATGGATTCCTGCACAGTATCAAAGTGAGCTTGTGTAGTGTGCAAAAAGGAATTCTGTTAGTGAGTTGAAAAACGACTTAAGTCCTGCCCCTAGGTGCAGCCCATGGATACATCATAGTGCTGTGTTTTCATTCCATCCCAGTGGACGTTCTGCCACTTCTATCTGTCTAATGCGACTAAGCCGTAAGGTCAGCCCATCCCGGCTGCAACCGTAGTGCTCATATCCCCTGCTGATCATCTCCTTCACTCTAGTGTGGTTCTGGACAGAGAGGGAGTGAAACATTTAAATTCACGAGTTGTCGGCAGCACTGGGGTTCTATGTCAATGCACTTAAATCCAGGAATATGTTCCCTCCTCTCATTCTGCTCTGGTGAGATGCTACAGTCTCTTCCCTTTGCATTCCCTTTGGGTGTAACCAGTATGTCTGTTTTTACCTCCCTTAAGAAAACCATCTCCTCCTAAGCTTCCAAGCTTCCTCTTGCTGACTTGCTTAGGCAGGAACAAGGATAAAGCCCCTGTAAATTTGCCAGGGCAGAGAATGAAATAGAGGAAGTTGTTGCTCACTTTTTTGTTTATGGCAGTGAATCGAGTGTGAGCTTTTCCGTCAGACAAATCAGGCAGCTATAGTGAAAATGTGAGCCTGTACCAGAGCTTACTGGTGCTATTGTGTTCCTGTACACTTAAACTGGCCTTTAGGTGATCAAAGTGGTGAGGCAAAGCTATTCAGATTTAGCTAGTCACCTGATTGAGTGACAGCCATTAAGGCATCTACATATCTCTTTTGGGGGTGGTATGCATGTCAGTCAAGGCCAAACATAATGGGACTTGGGACTGGTATTCAGAATGGTCTTTTCCACAGGGAGTTGGAGATCCATGCAAAATGATTAATTTCATAACTAGGGGGGGTCCATCTTAAATGGAATAAATGAAATGAAGATTCAAAAACTAATTATTAAGGGAGAAAGGGAAAAGACTTGATTAAAGTTCTGAGAATGAAAAAAAAAAAAACAGTGATATCCGCCCCTTTTTCATACATTCTCCGAATCAGTCATAAGATTGAAAGGTCACATCTGTTTGCCTACATAGTAAATGATCTTTCAAATGGCTTCTGTATCATAATCATATAACAAAATTGTATAAACAAAAATATAACAAAAATATCGTTGTGTTAAATTCATGAAAGTCTCCGTAATTAGAAAACCATTACAAAACCGAAATGTAACCCCGGTGCAAGTGGAAGGTTTACTTCTAATTTATTATTTGAGCCTCACTTTATAATATTTTTAATTTGGCCCAAAAAATATAAATAAGTACATTTTTAGTCTGCCTGGTGATGCTGCTTGGTAGCTAAGCTGTGCCATTCTGTAGTGGGCAGCATGGTAGTGAGTATTACTGCCTCGCATCTCAGGGTTGGGGCCTGTCTCCCTCCATCGCTGTGTGTTTGTACTTTGCATGCTCTCTCCATGTTGCAGACTCTGTCTCCAGGTAATCTGCTTATGTCTCGTGGTCGAAAAGTACGATATTGTCCATATTGTTTTGAGTGTATGCCCTGTAATGGAGTACTCTCCCATCTACAGTGTCACCTGCCTTATAATAATAATAAATAAGAATTCATTATAAAGGTTTAACAACATAACTAATGATAGTGTAACTGAGATGTCCTGCTGTATATGCTATATAACTATAAGATTTATATCAAAGCTTCTTGACTTTGATTTTTAATTTCATTTTTTTTTTAATAAATTTGTGTAGTTCATACAGTTTAAGTAACTTGTTTTGACTTGATATTAATCTGTTTAATTTATAACTATTCAGAAGACCCTTCAGGAGAACATTCATTATTTTGGTCCTTGGGAACTGGATAGGCAACATCAGTCAAAAATAACATGGATGTTTCTGAATGAAGCCACAACATATACTAACAAAATGGTCACCATTCCGTATATTGACCATGCTTTTCAAGGTCTTTGAAGGTCGGTGTTAGGTTTTGTAGTCACAAATGGGTCCCAGTCAATGTAGTCTAGAGGCTTCTCATCTGGTAGGATGGTATGAGAGAGAACTAAGGGAATGACACTTACTGTAAATTACTTGTCTAGTCAGCCATGTAATATTTAAATGTTATGTAAGGGTCCGAAGGCTTCCAAGAATGCAACAAAAGCTATGAAATAAGCATGGTATATTTTTTATGTCCCATTGGCTTTCTTTTTCATTATTTCACTGAAATGTGTTTATTGTACGATGGCCAGGGTGCATTGTTAGTTAAAATATGAACATGTGTGTCGATGAGAAGATGGATATACAGACTCCATTGGTTATTTAAAAAGGACAGTGGACGAACTGGCATGCATGGAAATTATGTCGTCACTTTATTCTAGTAATTGTGCAGTGCTTGAAAAAACAGCAATTCCTTAAGAAAACCGCAGTTTAAATCCTTTTGTATTGTATCCTTTTGTATTCACTGGCATCATTTTTTGCCGGAGGCCATTGATAATTAGACTTGAATGATTCATTTTATGCATCTCTTATTCTCTGTCATTAATCAGAGTAGACTGGAGAAATGGGCATTACTCGTGCGTTTCTTGGTCTGGCTGTGTTCTCACCTGTCTTTGTCTTCTTGTGGTGTCAATAGTTGCAGACATTGCCTGTCACCTTGTCTTAAGGTGTGTGTTTTCTCTCTCTGTGTAACTCACAAGCTTCATATGGGTAAATGAATATAATGAATGTGTTTTCTTTAAAGACAGGGGCCAGATTATGAAGTCATGGTAAATTTTAAGCTCCATTAGATAGCTGTGTTAACTTGAATTTAGAAATATCTGCCTTTCAAATTTTGCCAATCAAACATTATACTGTAGCAGTTTTAGAATTGTTTGCATCAAGATGTGAAATGTCTGCAATGGAGATGTTTGTGGAAATGCCACAATATGCAATTTAAATAAAATAGTCACGTCCTGCCTGCTGCATCTGCCTGACCCTCCTGTCTCCTCACATGGCCCTGATGGGCCACACCCGGTACTTGTTGTCCCGTGTTAGTCTATGTATTGAAGTACCTGTTTGACTCACTAGCTCAGTCATTAATGTCACTCCTCCTGTCAGCTTGTGTCCATCCCCGTTCTAGCCCCCTCATTTTGATCCCCTGCAATCATGTTAATTTCCCATCCCTGTTTGTCTACATTCAGTAATACCCTCTTTCGTTTTGCCAAACGCCTGCACTCGAGTCATTTGTCCTGCATGCCATGACATTGGACTTCAGACAAGGTAAACAAAACACGCAATAGAAAATGGCAATAAAGAGGGGATCCATATTACATAATAACTCCACCAATAATATAATAAATTGGACATTTGGATAGATAGAATTGAATAGAATAGTAAAATGTGTTAGGGTTTAAGGTTATTCTGAATGCCGAATATTCTT
This sequence comes from Petrocephalus schoutedeni, assembly GCA_026780765.1. Lineage (NCBI taxonomy): Eukaryota > Metazoa > Chordata > Actinopteri > Osteoglossiformes > Mormyridae > Petrocephalus > Petrocephalus schoutedeni. The sequence goes on from JAODKL010000107.1 coordinate 24,827,857, forward strand.
CTATTTGACCTCGTTTTGCAATTCTCACCTGACCAGATGTAGAATTTCTGGCCGCGCTGCACCTCCTAAGACCCAATACCGATTTTGAATGGAGGCCATGGGGTAAACAGCGTTTGGCAGCAGTCACAGTATGTCAGTCCAAGCTGTTTTTCAGGAGATTAGAGTCCAGAATGGGGTGGGGGTGACATCATGGCTTTTGGCTTGGGAATAGACGTGATAAATCACAGTAGAACCAGCCTAGAATAAGAACGAGACCCGAGAAGTGCGAGGAGGGAGGGAGGGAGGGCATTTGGGTTAGTCACAGAAAAAAAGAGGATGAGCAACCTAGAGGAATATGCTGGTGCTGGTAGTGGAGGCTGGTGCTGCAACGTCTGTTCTCAGAACAACTTTGTTGTATCCGTTTTAACCTTCTCTCCTAAAAAATAGCTCTGAATGGTTACATTACCCCTTGTATGATCTGGGGTCTTGAACAATGGGAAAAGCTGATTTGCTTCATCTTTAGAAGAAGCAGGCGTGATGCCTTCACAGCACCTGGAAGTGTTTGCCTTTATTCAATGTCGTGCTCCTTTTTAAAGCAGATCTAGGCCGTTTATGATGCCGCTGATTGTTCGCATTATGCTCAGAAAGTGTTTTACATTGATCCAACAGAAAATTGCTGCCCTTTGCTTTTTCTCTTTTGCTGTACTTACATTCAGTTGAATTACGTGTATCATTTACCTAGAAATAGGATACATTCAAATATAATAGCTTTAACAGCTTAAGAACACGTGTAAAAACTTAGGCTTTCCAGTAGATTTGAGAAAACAGTGGGCAGTGAGATGTAATTTCACACCACAAGTGATTTTCACTTAAGTAGTTCGATTGTTGTGTCACCAATCCTTATTTATCTGCAGATACCACAAAAAAAATGCTGAAGGCTGAAGGCAAAAATATTGTAGACAAAGAGTATAAATGTTTTTGATGTGTATAATAAAATCCATATGTTTTCCATGCAGGCAGAAGTAGAGAGTAACTTTCTTTAACTGTCTTTCAAGAGCAAAACGAAAAACAGTGGTGTGTTTGGAAGAAATGAAAATGCTTTCAAGCTCAAGTCCCAGGCGGGGCTTGATTTTTAAGTATTATTTCTAGACAATTGCAAAGTTTGTTTGTTTATAAAATATAAACCTGCAGAAATATGTTAAAGAGAGCAGTTGTCAATATGTTGGATGAAGGCAGCTGTAAAGCGATTCGGTCAACTGTAGAAAGTCTGGAAAATACCTGCCATTTGTAATAATGAAGGTTTGATTTTCAGTTACTCAAATCAATAGCAAAGCACACAAGACAGATTAAACCAATGTCTTAAGAGAGCTGATATATGCATCATTTCATAAAATGTGTTGTTAGCCATATGTCCTGATACATTATTACAATAAAATTTACAATGTGAAATTGAATGACATTTATTGTCAAAGTATTCAATCACATATGCCACACTTTTTTTGCCATGTGTAAGTCTGGATGGTTTACTGAAGAAGCAGATGAGAGCCTTCCCGTATAATGTCTCCCCTGCACCATCCTACGCCCTTGAGCATCATTGTTAAACTGAAATTATGTTCAGTCTGTGTCTCCTGTGCTGACAGTTAGGATTACATGTTGTTCAGTGTTTGCTTTCTCAGTGTTAAGGTCTGTTCACATGGAAACTCAGCAGTGTGCCCTCAAGGCATAGAAGGTAGTAGGATGGATGGCAAGCAGCATACTGCCATCAGTCTCAATGCACTCAAGGCAAAGGCACTTCATATCGATATACTGGCACAGTTCATTTTCAGATTGAATAATGCTGAGCATAGGGCATATTAACCTATTTTAAATGAAATGCTGTCCTGGCTGCTCAAACCGTCACACATTAATACAGAAGAAGCAGCAACATGTTTGTTTCAATGTGCCTAACAATACAGTGTTTCAGGTGCTGGTTGGACATATGCCAGTTGATGGCCAATGGATTACCTCATCTGGTACGTGCTTCCAATGGTAAAGTTAAACTAGCATTTTAGGCCCTGAATGTGCACAGTGAATTTGTGCAAATTCCTTAAACAAGTTATGAGTTCTGAAGAGAAATGTTTATCTTTTTTTCTGCAATAGCTTGGATTGCAATAGCTTGCAAAAGCTGGTATTTTGCAAGCAAGATGCAATCAAACAGCATTTAGAAATGTCTATGCTAATTTCAAGCCTAGGTTAATTACAAGAGTTTGACGCTGTCTTGTCACAACAATGTGCATCACCACATATTATATTGGCTGTATTCATTTACATAGATAAATGATCGACTTAGACAAGTGATCAGTTTTCAGAATGTCTAATTCACCCCTCTAAAGTAGTTACATAAGCAGTTATCCGTTTCCTGAGAACAGGTGTGTTATCCTGATACTGGATAAAACTAGCCAAATATGCTTCAGCACGGAAGCGTATTGCTGCCATGCCATAATAATAAAAAATATATGGCTATCACATGAAAACATCACGTTATAACATGAAAATGATTACGTTATAACATGATGTTTTCACGTTATAACATGATAATTATCACGTTAAAATGTGTTAAAATATACAGCTATCACATTATAATGTGAAAACATGAAGGGGCATGTCCTGTTTGAGTCGAATGGCATGCAGATCATTTATACCAGGAGATGTAAGACCAGGACAACTAGGATTGTTAAGGAATTGTCTCCTAACGGACTGTTTCAGCTTCTGCAATCAGGCAGATGGTTCTGCACCATCATGGCCAAATTGGAGAGACTCAGGTGAATTTTCTATCCTCATGCCATTCGACTCCTCAAACAGGACATGCCCCTTCATAATATTAGGTTAATTAACTCAGCAACCGAATCTTCTTAGTGTATCATAACCCATATTGTCTGCCACATTTCAGTCATATTTCATGTCATCTGCCTTATTTCATAGTCTCCATTTTTACATGCACTGTTAATGTAAAAAACCATCCATCTGAGTCAGCAAGAGCAGATGAACTCTGTTACTCTCTATATATGTTAAACATCACGTTTTAACATTAATACGTGATAATTTTCATGTACTAACGTGATATTTAACATGTTTTAATTTAATTTTAATTTAATTTATTTTAATTAACACGTTTTCAATTTTTTGTCTTAATGTGGCATTAGGTTTGCTGGCGCAATACTTGGTTAGCCTTCATGTCCTCTGACTGGTCTAGTATCTCCAGTATAGGCAATGCAATTTTTCAGCAAGACAAATGCATCTGGGCTGAGGCCAGGAAAGTCTATTCTCCATTGTAGGTGGTCCTCATCATCAATAAATAACTGGCACCTCGATGCCATTGTGGACGCTTCCTCCTGGCCTTCACACGTGTGACGGTCTGGATTATCAAGCTTTGTCCATTTTTCACAAAAGGATTCATTTCTCATCTTAATCCTGTGTGCAGTTGCCTGGAGAAAGTTCAGCCATCTTTCTCCTCTCGCGAAGCGTGGCACTTCCTTGCTTTCTCGCAAAGGTTGCCCATTCACTGTCACCATTCATGCTGATCCTGTTTGTTTCCTATGGGTTGATTGATGGGCAGTTGGCTTTTATGCCAGAAAAATAGAAGTTCTCACTTCCATTCAACGAGTCCATTCAATATTCTATCATTATTACGATACACCCATGAAAAGTAATAATTTCATTATAATTTATTTTAAAATGGGTTCCCTTCAAACTGCAGTTTGCTAAATATTTTTCCTTAACGGGATATTATTATATATTACAAAATTATGTATTGTTTTGGGATAACTCTCTTCACTTAATATTTGGCTTCCCGTAACAAACTCCTTCCATCCTCAATCAAACTGCCTCCTTCCTATTGTGCCGCATTTCCATTGGCAATAAGCTATATGCCTTACGTTAGTTTTCCCTTGCCTTAGTTTAATGATGCAGCAGCAGCTTATCTGCTTCGTTACACTATTTAATCCACATCAACGTTGCATTTTCTCCTGTAGGCTGCACATTGCTTTAGTTGTAAGAATGAAGCCATTTTTGGCCCTTCTTAGATACAGTCCATTTTTCAGAGCAGAGCAATATCTTGAAGGCCTTGATAAAAGGGTCTAAGGAGCAATGTCAGGGTCTGTTGTTGCTCATGGAAGCTGCGGGAATGCGTTTCTACAGCTGGTGACAGGCGTAAAGATGAGTTCAAATGAGTTTCGTTTGAACTTTAATCAAATGAATTTGTTTATGAAAGTAATGTTACAGAGACGTCTGGAATTTCTGTGCACTGGAAGCTCTGTATGCTAACTTTGTAACTATAGAAAAAGTGATATTTGTTATAATCTACCTGGCTGAGCTGCTTGGCTTTTTTTCCATCTGTGAGAAGTGAGGGTCATATTGTGTTAGGGGTGGTCAGGGAAAAATCTTTGATTTCTTGACACGATGTTGTTGTATAACAGGAGAATACCAGTCGAGTGAGGTTCAAATTTGCGTCAGTGGCCATAGGTTAAGCTGTATGGACTCTAAACTACTCCTCATTTCGCTGTTTTTAATTCAGGCTAGAAAGGACCTTAGTGGCTTGTCTGTCTACTTAAACACCACTCTGCTCTTTTGACGAGGGAAAGTTTTGACATGGCTGTCATGCCATGTTACAATGAATGTGTGTTAGTTTTATTTTTTTAGTGGGCCTGAATCATGACAAAAAAGATTCTGCAGACATTAAATGCGAGACCAGGAGTAGAGGAGAAGTTTCATAAGGCAGTGTCTCTTTGATTCCAGCACATATCGCTTTCATAGCCCTGTGGAGAGCGTTACTGATTAATAGGCAGAGTCTGTTGGCTTTGATTGAACCAAGTAAAGCATAATGAAGAGGCAGTTGTACCAAAGGAAGAGGGGGAGGAAAAGTGAAATCTGTACCTGCCAACAAACACCATCCGCACTCTAGTTTCAGAGCGAAATTTGTCAGAGCTGTGGGAAATAGCCAGAAGACGTGGGCTTTTGTTTATATCAACAAACAGTTTTGTTCTACATACACAATGAGTGAATGTGCAAGCAGGCACCCTAATGCAGCTAGTGACATTAAATGGAAATGCGAGGGTCTCGTTATTACCTGTCCAGCATGTGTTAGTGACTGACTCACCAAGCTATCTCCAGAAAATATGCATGAAAATATGTATTCCAAGTTACGTTAGATTCAATACAAATTAAATATTTTAACAATATGAACTATGTATTTTGTATATTTTAACTTACAAATGAATTTATTATATTAATTTATATTATTTGATGACAAAGTAAAAATAAAAAATTGAATACTTCATTAATGAAGAATAAATTGTGTTAAAATGTCATATCTGAATACATTGAATTGCGTATTGTCCGCTCAAAGATGTGTATCTAAGAGCCAAAAACACAACGAATGGTGCTAGTGCACTGTTTGACACCTCACGAGTGTTTTTTATTATAGAGTGATGGCATGGGAATATTTTGCTGTATAACCAGACTTGTACAACAAAGGATGACTGACATTCATTTTCAAAAAAAAACAAAACAAAACACTGAGTATCTTGATGTGAATAGCTGTGGCTTCTGCGTATTAGCCTCCCACATGGCGTCCTTAACCACAAGAGCGGCATTTCCAATGAGTGCATGATGTCATGATGTGCAAAACCAGCAGAATCCCCTACCTAGGCTGAACAGATGATCCAGCACTACAATTCACACTAGCTGAATCGATATCTCAATGTTGATACATCTCTCTTTCTTCAGATGCTGGTCCTGGTCTTTTTCCTAACCTGATTTTACTCTCTCTAATGGAGTGTAATCTCTTAACAGTGCAGAGATTAACGGTGACTCCCTATGGGCCCCTAAGGCCAGAGAGACCATGCAAAGGACATGGCTGATAGGGAGGCATGATCTACTACCTGCAATTACAGCTGTGCAGGAACGATTTTAAGAAGAAATAGGGGAACCTTTTTTGTGTGTATTCCTCTGGTTCTCTGCCAAAAATTGGAGTGGGAACATCTGTACCAGGGAAAAGGAGACTCAAATCAGTTGAGTGGGAGGGAGATACTGGATACAGTAAACATCCAGTTCAGTCCATCCCTTGAACTGTATGAGTGTTTTAACCCCAAAACAAATCCTGTCAATGCACCACAAATTTTAAGGAAGCCTTCTGAGCGTGCCATTGAGCGACTATGTAGCCAAGGTTCAGGTGACATGACACAGCTTTCGTAATCTGCAAATAATGCAGATAAACTTTGACCATCTTCACAGTGGAGGCGCAAGCTTGGTAAAATGTTACGTAAACAGTGAGAAATCAAATTGATGAATAAAGGGAAGGGGGATATTTGCCCTGGAGGAGCAAAGGACACAGCATGACAAGCCACATGCCCTATAGCCGACCCGTATGACCTGGAAGGAACTATGTCTAATTGTCACTACATTACTCTAGTTCATGGGATGAGAGTGAGACGATGATGCCATTCTGTCCACTGACGGCATTGAAAGAAGCTTGCTTTCTGTCACCTCCATTTGCCATACTGTCCAAATACCATTCCTGGGACACACAAATTCACCGTGCACAGGTTTGACATGATCAAAAGTTGTTTTGCTAAGTTCTCTTAAAGGACTACATAAGGACTACATTGTGAAACGCATTAAGCAGCAGTTTTTTATCCTCAACATTTCACATTATGGCTAAAATTACGCTATAGCTCTTTTTTCATTGACTTTGTGTGACTGTAATGTGTATGTGGCTGTGGTATGTTTGATAATGATACTGACTAATGGTTTCCCATTATGGCTGAAGTGTTGCAGATGTGGTGAATGGAGGTATGCACATGTCAGCGGGGACTGCCGCGCGAATGGCCGTCAGGTGACCAGGGCTTGTGTTGATTAGTAACACCTGTCCCACAAACGTAATTGCCGGTTCACTTTGTCTGTTGAAACAGTTTCTGTATTCCCCTGTTTGCTTTTTTGTGGCATGTAATGTGTTCCTGTCCCATTCTCTGTCATTGTCCCTTCTGAGAAGCAAAACCCTATACACAAATAAAGTGGGATTTCGCATACAGTCCCTGTCTTATGTGGGGTGGAGATATTTGTTAGCATAGAATGAATGCAGTGAGCAGTGGCTGATTCTTGGTAAGTTTACTACGAATTTTATTATTATGCTTTATAATTTGGCAAATTCTGTTATGTTATGGTTTGACCAAAGTTTAAGCTAGATTCTTTTGGCATGGCCCTGTCACCCCCCACACCCTCCATTTAATCCTTGGTCATCCCATACCCCCAATCTCTATCTGTAGCCCCCCCACACTTGACTTGGGTGGCACTCCAACCACTGGAAAAAACTTCACACTGTTCCACTCCATTCTAACTAGGGTTGTCTTGAGATATCACCTGCTGCACGACTGCAGTAGGGTTGTCATGTGGTCTGTCATGTGGTGGGTGCAGCAACACACTGCATCAGCAAACGCTCCTTACCTCCCTCTCCTCTGTGATACCGCTCATATGTCTTACTGCAGTACCTGGTATTTACATGGCATTTAAAAGCAATGCTTTTCCAACTAATAATTTTTTAGTTAGAATGCTGACAAAGTGTCAGGCTGCCCATCTCTTTGCTATCACTAGGCAGTGATGCTTCTTTTTTGGATCTATTTGTCTCAGAATTTGAGTAGGTCCAGATCTTCTCTCATAGAAAGTGTTTGCAAAGTTTGAAAAAGATCTACCAAAAACTTTCTGAGTTATCACGCTAACGGGATCAAGTGTCTGGAACTGCTATCACTATGAGGAACTGCATCAATTTTGATGTCTTAAAATCTGAGCAAAATTTGAACAATTTCATCACCCTGACAGTGTTTCAGCAAATTTTTAAAAGATTAGTGAAATACTTTTTGAGTTAACACACTAATAAGAAAGTGCCTGCAGCAGGGGAGCAGTCACAGAACCATATGTATCCTGGTTCCTGCAGAGCTTTACAAATGTAGATGCTGAAAGACAACCAGCTTGAATCTTTTTGTATTCTGGTCAGCCTTCTCATTATGCTGTATATGTTTTTTTTCCTCAGTTTGCCCCACAAGAGTACATTGTACTTTTAGTTCCCATGGGGCAAGTGTCAAACTCCAGACCTTGTAGGTCAAAGAATATGCTGCGTTTTGCATTCCAGCTGAGATCTTATTTAACCTTATTCCTTGGCATTCTGTTAATTAATTTGAATCATTCTACTTACTGCCCAGGAAGAACAGCTCTGGGTAGCATTCCCTGCAGTATTAAGGGAGAGAATAAGTGGTTTTACAATAACCACTTATTTTGTATTTAAAAACTAACCAAAGAGCATAAATCTTCTTACATTTGTGTAATTTATAACTATAATTAATTAAAGAAAGATATTCTAATCATATAACTGAACTAAATAGTGATATTACAGTTGTTACAATTGTTTGTGAATGTAATGCACAGTCATTGCTAAAAATACAAATATCAGCAACTTGTCATTAGAATATTCGTAATTGTCTCCTGTCTAAATAACTTTTCAATTCCTATTTTTTATTTTATTCACATTGAATCAATGAAATTGTATACAGTAAATGTACACATTACTGTGCAAAAGTCTTAGGCAGTCAAAGAAAATAATGTTTATACATCATCATCAAGGTCACCTCAGCATTTGCAGCAACCTTCTGATACACCCATGTGTTTTATGATTCCACCACTAGCACACCATGTTTAGCTAATCAGTACCCAATATACTTCTTAACAAATTAAATTAATTAAGTGAGCTAGTGGTGAAACTTAACAAACACATTGACTGGCCAAGGTTCCCTTGAGGAAGGGTTTGGGATCTACAGTACATAGCTGTTTATCTAGGGATCCAGCCATAGTTACTCTTGTTAATCTCAAATAATAATGTTAATGCAAATATGTACTTCTTACCAAGATGAATAGGTTTAAACTAAATATGGAAACTATTTAACATATTCATACCCAAGTCATTCAAGAGGAACATCTTACATTGGTGCAATTTCATTTCTAAGATTAAGTTAGCCAGAAAGTTGATTTTATGGTGGCTGTTAACAGTTATTCTTTGTGTGATGTCTTTGTCATATTAAAATATGAACAAAACTATTAGGTCAATAAATCTATATTTTACACATTTTACACAAGTTGTGCCTTATTATGATATTAACATATGTTCTTAGCTTACCATGGAACTGACAAAAAATGTACACATTTTTGAGCTGTGTCAAGTGAAACAATTTTCCTATTCACCTGGCAAGAAGCTGTCTGCTCATGAAGAAATTTAAACGATATATTTTTTTTTTACATGACAAAAAAAAACTAATTTCTCATAAATAATCTCACTGTTCAAAAGGATATGGAACCAGGGACTGCACCTATTATAATTGCAAATCAGTTTAAAACATGGACCAACCAATCAAACAGAAGCTAAAAAGACAATTTATCAGCTGGATTTCTGTTTGAAATGAACTGAGAGAGATGGAAAGCAAGATTGAATTATTCATTGTTAAAAGCATTACATCACTCCTTCACTGTATGAATAAATCTATGGCCCAAAAAATGGCCAACGTAAAATGATTTTGTTCGTCTAATTAATAATTTATTTTGCAAAGGCCAACAAATCTCTACATTCCATTAAAATTAACTACTGTAACTAAAAGTAGCTAAAAAACTCCTCAGGTTAGATCCTTATGAGCACTGGTCTTCCATGACAAAACGATGACCATCATCTCAGGACACATGGGAATAAGAGATACGTTTAACAGGTAGGCACATTTCTCAGGTTTGAATTTTACTCTGAAAAGGGGAACACGTGGAAAATGTATGATAAGTTCAGCGCAATGAATTCTGTGTCTTTGTTTATTGTTTTATCGTAATGTCTTTTGGGAAGCATAGTGCATTTACACTATAACCCTACAGGTGTAAGTATTGAAAGATGGATGTAGTGCCAGAATCCACTTATGTGTACTTTCTTACTTTTTTTTTTAAATATTCCTGTGTTAAGAACTGCATTAAGGCTAGCTGTGATACTAAATGTACCTTAGTGTGTGATGATTGTGATCATATGTGTGTGTGTGCATGTGTCTGAGTCGTGTATATGTTACATTGTGGGAACCAAATGTTAAAAATCCTTTGTGGCAATTTGAGTAATAAAGCTAGATTATGAGTGAGCATGTCTTAATATAAACATAATACCTAAAGTTGCTTAGTGGGAGAAGCATGTGTATACACAACAAGCCATTACATGTAATCTGAAATATCAACCTCAAAAGACCAAATATCTACCCTCAATAAAAATGTCTTTTTTGTGATTTTCATACTCATATTTCTGCAAATAGACGTTTTTCACCACTGAAATGCTTTGGGGTCATCCTGTTGCAAACAAGAGGCATAAATGAAAATTTTGGGTTTGTCTACTGAAAGTACTCAAAAAGTGCTACAGTAAATATTCTCTCTAAGAAGACTTAAAACAGTGACTAGCTTCATAATGTGAGGTTGCCTGAATCAAACATTATAAGCAAAGTTGCCTTTGTTTCTTGTAAGCGCACTGAATTCCTCAGCTTTCTGTTTAGTGTTACCTACAAAAGATCTTGTTGCTCTGAATGGTTTACTCTTTACAAGGGTATACTCATTCACTCTGTACAAGGGTGTACTCATTCCTAACCTCTTTCCATAGACTCCTGTGGCCACATAACCCCTCCTCTCTACCTGACCTAAGTGGCCTTTTCGCCCCAGGTAAGTGGGATCCCTGTCCAGACAAACAGTCCAGCCTGTTCTGGTACTGTTCTTCATTGCAAAACCATTCAGTCTCTGATCTGGCAGATGTCTGTATTTTGCATTGCATTTTTCGTAACACAACCATTGTATCTGGTGCCATTTCTTATCTGGAAAACACCTTTACCCATGGAAATACATCTGTTATGTCTGTGGAATAAATATTCAGTTTCTCTGTGCTTTGGGCTTTCTAAGTATTGCATGTAGAAACGAGGGTGCCACTGTCTTTACGTGATTGCTTACTATGCATTTTTAATCCCACAATAGTTCTGCATTATCAAAAAATACCATGCACATAAAGCACTTATTCCTGTATACAGTATATGCATCATGTGTCACTCTTTTCAGCTCTGCATCATTACATCATTCTTAAAATCAAAAGGAATTGAGATTGTGTTTCTGAGAAAATCTTCTTTCCCTCCATTTCTATTGAGTGATTTATCTGACTGGGATGAAGGTGATCTAAAACCAATCCCAGGAAGCAAAGGCTGTAACCAGAATGCCGCTCAGTATAGCAAGATCAGACATATATATGATATATATTTACTCATTAGTCACACACTATTGAAATTATCATTCTTAGTGAAACAACACATCTTTTGATTAATGGAATATACAAGTCAGGCAAAGCTGTTCCTGATTTTCAACTCGGAACCCCACAGTTGGGAGGCAACAACACTTCCAACAACAACACTGTGAGTTGCTCACAGTGTTTTTTTTTCCCCTCAAAAATAGTTTCCTCCAAATTATTAATGATTTCTTTTTCCCTCACTAGTTAGGTTAAAGTGAAAGCTATGCAACCCAGATTCCTGAGAAGGAATCCCAGCACGACTCAGATTCATGAGTGGTACCATTGCCATGTCAGAACCATATATCAAACCAAAAAAAGCACATATGTTTATACAGATGAATATACACCCTCCTTTAAAAATACAAAAAAAGTGAACAAAAAATTCAAGACAAATTTCTAGCAAGTCCAGGCTGTAATGTGAAGTAATCACATATTCATCTGCTGATGGTTTCCATAGAAATCTGTTGTATAGATTTACTTTTTAAAAGTAACAAATACACCAAAAATGTCTTGATATGAGCACATTTGTTTCTGGGGGGGGGGATTTGACCAGCGCCAAGGAAGCGGTAGCACGTTGTGCCCAGATTTTGTTGGATGCAAACTAACATTTTCTGCCCCCTACTGGCATCAGGGAAATACTGGGTCTAAACAGAGAGGGGTGCACTCTGCATTCACTTGTGGGAGTTTTACTTACACAAAAATGTTCTGAGGGTCAGAACAAAAAATTATTGGCTCAGAGAGATAAACAATTAGATATTGTCAGATGTCAGACCAACCAATCAGGTGTCTTAGTCCTGCCTCCTTTAACTGCTCTCTGAAACAATAATTTCTTGTTCTGCCCTCAGAACATCTTTGTGTAAATATAACTCCCACTAGCTCTTCATTCTGGCGTAGCAGAAAAGGAAACAGTCACATCCTTAGGGGTGCCGTCAAAGGGGGCTGGAGTAAACTGAAGGTAAACTAGAGCTTATCAGTGATGAGGTCAGCAGTGCATACTATGATAGTCAGTGCACTGTAGAAGGAAACTGAGCTGACATCACAAAGCTTTCAAAACCTCAAAACCTTTCACCTCATGAAGGAAAAAAAACATTAAGATCATTTGACAGATTCCTATGAACATAATGGAAGAAACTTACCAGTATTTTCCTGGAGCTTGTAACCAGGAAATGTAGGGCTCTTATCCATTTGACACGAGGTGGTGACAGAAGTACATTTGCTTTAAACACGCACGGATGTTTGCATTACATTACAAAATAGGAAGTCAGCATAAAAAAAAAGCTGTGCTAAAAAAATAATAATAATGACATCACCTCCGTCCATCATTAAATTTTTTACATTTTGAACTGAACACGGAAGGAATTAATTGAGGAAATAAATCCAGTATCCTTAAATGAGGTCTGTGTGGAGTGTTAATTTTTGCAGTGCTTTTTTATTGGCACAAGGAACAGGAAAATGAAGTTATTCGAAGTGGTATTTGTAGATGAAATCATTTGTTAGTGTAAATTGAAAAATATTCTCTTTGCCAGTAACTGGTAAACTCTATTAAAGGAATTTATTTGTAATAAACATATATGACATTTTGATTTATTTATAGATACTAGTTGTGACACGAACAACAAAACCATAATTTATTCCCTGGTGAGCAAAAAGTTTTAATACTGGAAAAAATTACTTCAATGCTGAATGTTTCTAGTAGTCTGCCAAGACCAATCCACCGTATCCCACAGTATGGATGGACTGAGTGGCAGTTGTTGAAAAAAGCTGCCAGTTCTGTAAAACCTCACACAAGTTCTTCTGAGCTATATCAACAATGATGTAAGTGAAAGTTCACTTGAGTAAACCGAATAAGTGCTGCTTCTCAACATGCAATGCATCAGTCAGGCAGGTTTCCCAAATAAACCTGCAAATATGGTGGAGGAAATAGTATACATAAAAGCAACTAGTTCTTAATTTAAAATTCTATTTTTATTTTAAACATTTCTCTTGTGAATTCTTTCAATGTATCCATAGTATTGAACAATATCCTGAAATAATTCACTGAGGAATAACTGGTGATGAGAGTACCTTGGAATCTGCATAAAAGCCATTATGCTTGGGCTTGTCTTGAGTCCACAGCTGAGTATTTGGATCTTCGTTGAATGTTGTTGCTTGAGGCAGGCTATGACCATGGCAACAGGTAGATAAGCATGGGGCTTGGAAGTGCATAAAACTAAATAATTCACTGAAAGTGTTCTCACTCATCAGAACATCTCAAGATTAATCTATTCATTTGATTTCTAGAAAACAGTCTTATATGGAATTGAAAACCAAGATCTGTTTGAATGTGATCAGAACAGACACAGAAGGCAATGGAGATAGTGAGAATAAAGATAAAAATCCAATTCAAGGCATCCAGTCAGGCCAAATTGGCTTTCCTTGGTACCCTAAAGCTGACAGTTCTTGTCCGTCTATGGTCTGTCTTCTGTGGCCTATTAAATATACCCCTGCACCAAAGAGCCTGTCCCTGTCCTGTCAACACTGGTGCTCGCTGTGGCTCGCTGTACTAATTTCAGCTGCTTGGGGAGCTGTAAATGTGCTAACAGAACACAAGTGCTGGTGGCCTAGCATGCACACCTGTTCCCTTATTCTGCGATCAATGTCCATTCTCAGCCAGCCTCCCATAAGGCCTTGTCAAAATGACTGCTGCTGGAGTGTGAGGATGCTTAGAGCAGGGCTGACCTTTATGGGTTGGCAGAAGGAGAGGTTACAGTCTGCTGGGGTCCCTTTCTTAGAATACCTCCACAATGCACATCAGCACATTATAATAAACAGTGGAGTTAAATAACATAAATACAGGTTAAATTGGTGAGAAGGTCAGACTAAAGAACTATTGTAAATATTGCTATTCTTTATTCATAAAATTTCTCTTAACCATAGTGCTGTACAATCATACAGTTGATAGGCATTTGTTTTTCATTTTATAAGAACACACTTACCAAAAACGTCTATGGTAAACTTGCCACATTGCCTGTAGGTGGTAATGTGTGTGTGATGGTGTGTGAGCCCCCCATCCTGGGTTATTCCCTGCTTTGCGCACATAGTTCCCATGATCAAGCACAGTGGTATTGAATGCATGCCTGGATTTTGGTACACAGACAGGCAGTGATGCCACCTCTTCCCCACGAGTACTGAGGCATCACCTCTCAGATTCATAAAACAGAGGCTGATGGAACTTGTAATACATCAGTTAAACACAGAGCTACACAGAGATGTGTATAACTGTGCTTTGTCTTTTTGGGTAAATGTATCAGTTAAGTTTCACATCATCACGTAACATAATCTCTTTTCTTTTAAAACGAATGACAGTAATCATATAGTCAGTCATACACTGTATGTCTTGGCTTAAGGAAGAACAGTCTGTAGAAGTAACAGATTGATTTGCTATATTAGCATAATTGTCTTTAAACAAAGGCATTGCTCTCAGTTACCAACCATAGCTGCATAAGCAATGGTGAGCAATGAGGAGCACATTTCTAATTCTGCATAAAGCAGAGAGAAATCACAAGATGTGCATGCTTCTTAAATTGTATGCAGTTAATATAAATTTAAATTGTATGTGGTAGAAGTTCATTAGCCTTGGGCTGCACAAAGGAGATGTCATTTCCCCTCCTCCATCACCCTCTGGCTTTCACTAACTACTAATATTGTATAAGGTTAATTGCTTTTCACTCAATCTGCAATGCCCATTGCTAACATTTCAAGTTGATTTTGTAGGATACGTCTTATATCTTCGGACATGATGGGTTGGAATCATTTTGATTATGCAGGAAATGATTTATAACCTGGTTACTATGGAACGTAATGCTAAAATAACTGAAACCAGCTATCCTGACAGTAGCTGTAAAAAGCACTTTATTTAAAACCTTGCTATAAATGACTAATTTTCTGTCATTCTTGCCCCAACTTTTTTACTTCCTAATTCTGCTTCTCGCCGAAAGTTTAACTTTGATTTTTCTCTCGGTGCACAGTGGTGCTCCCAGCTTGCTAAGCCAATTAGTGTCAATAAGAATGTCTCCATTCGATAGGCAATTTTTGACATACATTTCGCCTGCTTCAGACTGATAGCTTTTATTATTGCACTCTTCTGTTCCTTTTCTACCTGAAGAATAAATAATTAAATAATTTCTGTACATGTTATATCACATTTTGTGATGCAATTATAGTTCAGACTTCAAGGCTTTCCTGCAAAAACTCTATTTTTATTTGTTGATAGAAAGACTTAATTTTACCTTTGGCTATGTTCAAGTAACCTAAGTATGCTAAATACAATTAATCATACATTATAATATAATGTAATTTCAAAATCCAAGATTATTTGAAATTGGTCTGAAACCAGGTAGAGATTTTTTATTTTTTTTGCATCTATTACTTGATCAAAGACACATTTTTATAATAAATATTTGAAGGCAAAACAAAAGCAACGTCTCATCTTTATTTTGAAGTGGTTCCACTTTTTTGTCCAAGAACAATAAGCAAAAATGCTGTTGTTATGCCAATTTGTTAGGTTTTCCTTTCATCTCTGTTCTGCTTAGTCTCGTTCGAGCAAACCTCGACATGTATGTGTACTCAAAACGCATGCTCATGTTGGGAGGTCGTGTTGAGATCAGCTTCGACTTCCACCTGGTCCTGCCCGCCAAGGAAGGGAGTTTTGCCCAGGGAATGTGTTGGAGCTGTCATCAAGATGAATAATGAGCTTTGGGCCTGAGAGGCAGCCAGTGTTTAGCAGTGTAATATGGACAATAATAACTTCCAAATCTAGCCAAGACTTCATGGCAGAGGTGTAACTAGACCTGGACTTTGTATAACAACAGTGGGGGTAAGTGGGCCCTTGGGAGCGGAGGGGCGATCGGCAATGAAGGGTACAACAGTAGTTGGCCTCATGTATGAGACTGAAGCATTGTACTCCCGCATAAGTCAGATGCCATTAAAATCTTTGCATGCTTTTAAGTAGAGACTTTTAGCATAAGACCCACATGACCAATGACGAAACAAAACCTAAGCACGCCTTGTTATTGTAATAATCTTTGCATTTTAAATGATTGTCTTTTCATATGAATTCAAAATAATGAATATATGAGCAAGTTAGAGTACAATTTTCTTCAGAGGTCCATTCTCTTATTCAGAGTATATAAAATACGCACTCTTAAGATGGGATCCAGCACAACATGCATGACCTTCAGACCTAAATGTAAAGTGCAAATCATTCTGGGGAATAAAACCTTTTTTATCACATTGATTGACACGTTAATGCTTATTGTTTATAACTATGAACTCCAAGGAGCTGATAGTTTTATGATGCCATTTGTCTCACTGGTACTTATACTGCATGCTGTACTATTTGAGCCCTCGGTACCGCAGACTTGAAGTCGATCCTCTCCATAGATCATTTGCAGCTGGTGGCTTAAGGGTCATTTTTGAGATGGGGATGAAGCAGCAGAATGAAGCCACGCCCACCTTTGTCTCCCGTGTACACCCCCCCCCCCCCCCCCCCCC
>JAODKL010000107.1:24871995-24899308 GCA_026780765.1 Petrocephalus schoutedeni
GGAAACCCCACAATGGCACGGGGAGAACATGCAAACTCCACACACATGGAACTGGGCCGGATTCGAACCCTGGTCCCTGCATTTCTACAGTTTATACAATATATGATCCTGTTCCCTGTGAGCGACATTATAATACTCCTATGAGATAATCTGCATTCATTGCCAAGAAAGATGAAAAGAAAGGTGGCCAACCAGGTACAGATCAGTCTCGCTTAACATTGTCTCTGTTGGCTGCCTCTGTTCTGTTTGAAGGTGGTGATAAGATTACAGGATACACAAAAACAAAATGGCGTATTTCATATGAAAGGACATGGTGCATTAGCATAGGCCTTAAAAATCATCCCTCTTATAGCTGCTGTGCAAGAATGTTTCACCATAAGCCATCAGCCGCATAGGCCAATCCCAGTTTGTCTGCTGTGGAGTCATCAGCATTACATCATCACTAAACTGAAGCTGCTAGCACCTGCATCTCTGTGATCCATTCCATTTATGTTAGCTCTGAAACAAAGCTACTCACTGCCACGGCATTAACATCATCAGCCAAGTAATGAACTGGATTGGTCCATAGCTTCCGAGATAGGCTTCAGGACCCTTCATGACCCTGAATAGGACAAGCATTTACAGAAAATGAATGGACGGATGGATGGATGCATGGAAACATATATTTCACAAGAATGAGAAGACTGTATGATAAAACTAAAAATACAGCAAAGTTGTTTTACAATACAAAATTCCATAGTCAATGAAGCAGAGCCTGTCATTAGAGTAACAATAGTTTATAACTGAAATTCCTCTGATAGCCCAATGTGGGGCCAACATATGCTTTCTGTCAGTGGAGTGTCAGGGGATAAAGAGCAGTCAGCATGTCAGCCTTCACCACAGAAAATTGCGGTTATTGCTGCACTATAGATGCCAGGGGAAGAATAACTCACGATGTAATTGATGGATGGATGCATTAATCTGAAATGAAGTGAAAATTGACAAAATGTTGTTGCCAGTTTTTATCGGTTCGTCTACATTTTCGGGAATTCAATTCAAGGCAACGAGTCAATAACGAAACCAAATCCTTATACAAATCCAAATACAAGGCTCACTCAGTCAAACTTAGAGCTAACCAATGAAGTCATTTTAGAAAATATTGAGGTCAATGTATAGATAAATAAGCCCTGGGCTACATGCAATACATTCATCAGCCCAAAAATGTAATTACAAATAAAATACCAAACCTCGGCTGTATAAAGGCAATATGACAAAATGTTAGACAGTCCAGGTACACCCCCGTAGCAATCAATGGGATCTTTTTCAAATACCCTCATCCACTCAGAGCAACAGTAAGGAGCTTCCATAATCCGCATCATCTACATTCCGTGTATTGCGAAGGCGGCACATCAATCAGAATGTTTGTCTCATACCCAAGTTCTTTAGTTCACTACACACCAGCAGATGATGAAACCCCGATTAGAACTGTTACCCAGTGGCGCTCTCACACATTTCTACTGAAAGACTCTGATTTTGATGAATTGCTTCAAAAACAGTGGACACACTTTCTGAAGGTAAACGACTTTCTGAAATCGTTTTTTCCATCACTCCTGTTGGAAGTGTGCAAAGTAGTAATCTGGGGAAAGATTATATCATTCTTATCACAGAAGAAAAAACAGCAACAGATGCTGGACAGAGATTTATGTGATGGAAAAACTTAACGGATATTAACTCTGAAAGTCCCAATGAACAACAGAATGGATACTCAAACCCAACAAAACCAAACTGACCCCTCCAGTTATGGACACCTGTCTTCATTTATTAATTTAAAAATTATTGATTAAATTATCACTAGAAGCTTCAGCTTCTAGACCACAGACAATAATTCCAAGGTTAATCCATTCCAATAAAACTGGCTTCATAAACATCATATGTTTCTGACAATATTTGTAAATTGTTAAACTTAATCAATATAGCACACCGTACACAACTTAAAACATGTAATAAAATTTAGAGAAACCCTTTCTCTTTAGAAGCCTTCGCAGATTTCATTTTGGAGAGTTGTTCGCCTATTGAATGTACACCTCATCTACGGCCACAATAATCCAAAATAGGATCACCCCCACACACAGACATGATTGTCCACTCCCCCCACCTTTACTTGCCATCTTTAACGAAATTATAGGAATCCATATTATTAAAATGGAACAGCCTTTATGCAAATAACATTGTGCTATATTTACAGAATCCCCATACCTTATTATAAGAAACTTGCACATTAGTTAATTATTTCTCAGTGCTTTCAAATTATATTAAAAACTGGTTTAAGCAAACAGTACTTCCTCTGTTTGAAGCCTGGGACTCCTCGGTACATCCTCAGCACAAGACCCATCACTCGCATTTCATACAGGAAGCATTAAACATTTGGGTATTAATATCCCATCCAAGTGGACAGAGTTGCAATGATGTAAAAGATGATTTAAATCAGTGGCTCTGCCTCCTTGTCTTACGTATTAACTATATAACTGTATAACAGTGGAACTGTAAAAATTAAGTCTACCTTAGGTTAGTTATCTTTTTTCATTGTTTTGGAAGATAAATTTGTCTTTGAATACCTTAACTAGAAACTTTTATTGTAAAACAAGAAACCCAGAATCAAATTATAAACACTCCAAAAAAACATCTCAAGGTGGATTGGCGCTCTTAACTTCCTTCACTACTATTTGGCAAACCAGTTACAGTATCTTATTAAATGGATCATTCAGTACAAGGAGAAAACCCCATAGACACAATGTCAAAATATTTTTATTACACTCTTGCTCATCTAAAATGCTACTGTCAAGCCCCCAAACACACATACATACATACATAAATAAATAAATACAAAAATAAATACAACAAATGAAGCAAACAGGCAAACAAAAGAGTGTCTCAAAACTTCTGACAGTTTGGTGGAAAGCAATCAAGTTCAAATCAAATCATCACTAACACCCTGTAAATGCAGATTTCCAGCAATCCAGCAGTATGAAACCAGGAGACACCAGTTTCTCCACTATTAAACTCAAAGCAGTAATGAAAGCAGTAATGAAATCCAACATTAACATAAGAAATAAAACCTTCTGAAATGATATAGAAAATATTACCAAAACAAACAAATTGGGTTGTGGAATCCCACCATCATGTCAATCATCTTTATATAATATTATTCTTCACTTATTTTATCATTTATTAATATTTTTAGAAAGTTTTGGCTATATGACAGTTGATTTGGTGTCATTCAGTTGTCCATATATTAATATATAAGGAAACGTAAAATCCATTGTTATTTATTTTGTATTATTATTTTTGTATTTTTTTACTAATTGAGAATTCATCAGGTGATTTATATAAAGTAACTAACACCACCCACTGCTGTATACAGAGAATCTTAAAGGATATTGTATACTGTATATGCAGTACATGTGCTCTCACCCCATAATATTTATTTGTTTGTGATATTCGTGGCTTGTTTAGTTTTTGTTGTTCACCCCCCCCCCCCCCCTTACCTTTTGATTTGTCCTTTTGATGTATCTATCTAGATTGGACGGATCATTCATATGCACTAAAAACAAAAACATTGAAGGTTCTGAGACTATTGAAAATTGAAGATAATGAAAACCAAAACATCCAAACTGGGTCAAAGATCATTTTTGGTTTTTAGTTATTGTGGGTTTAACAAAATTCAGTTGTGGCCTCCATAACGTTAATAACTTACATACGTATTATTTTCATACATACCACAACAACCAAACATAATATAAAATAATAATTATATAAACTATACATATGTATGTGTGTATTGCACTCAATGATCTATAGATTAAAATAAATAAATGTAAATTATCCCCAGAAATGTAATCAATATAAAGCTATAGAGCTCTCAGACATTGCTCTTATTATCTGGTGCTAAACTGAATAAAGTATTCAAAAGATCATAGTAATATTTAAATAGAACATATTGAGAGGCTTTCTGGTAATAGGCCTACATGGTATAGAAAAGGTTGACTTTTTTGTCAAAAACGTAATATAACTACCCAGGTAAAAAAGAATCAAATTATATAGTTTCATTTTGTGGAATTATTAAGGTTTCTATTTCTGGAAACAAACTGTGTTTGTGCTTAGATTTACAGATAACAGATAACTACTGTATGTGTCTTCACAGTACTCCTAATTGCAAAACCCTAGACCGTTTTGAATTACGCCCCATCCACACGGGCGTCTGAATCAGGCATTTTTCTGGCAATCATGGCGTCAAGTGAACGCGAACTGAACCGGTTTTCTGCTCATTGGAGCGAATCAGATCGTCCACACATGCGTTCATGGCCGGCGTCCGGTCGGCTGCGCGTTCGGATGGCGTCAAATAAACGCTGCATACAATGTCTTCTTGGCGTCAATTTCTGCCGAAATCCCGACGAATGCAAAGAAAACGTCGCTATTGCGTTTACATGGCGTCCGGCTGGCGTTCTGGAGGACCAAATATGTCCCATGATTCCTTAAATACTAAATTAATTTTTTTTCTTCTCTCGTCTACGTCGCCATATCTGGAGGAGTTTTAAAACAAGAAAGTCGAGGCTCAGTTTCAATCACGGATGTGCGGTGAGATTCGGTGAGCTTTTTCAGAAAAAGAAATAATAATAACGGTTTTACATCAGATCAGCTAGACTAAATTACTAATTATTATACACATAACAAAATTAACATTACACATTCTACGGAAGTTGAGGACATATAATATATGTGTGCAAACATGACGTTGGTGGCATAGAGTGAGAAAGCAGAAGGCGCTGAGCGGGAAATACGCAAATCCAGCGATTTCGATTTAAAGAATGCAGATTAGTGCTGAAGATCTTTGTCCGAACCCGACAGGACCCGACGGGTTCGGTCGGGTTTGGGCTTAATTTCTATAATTTTACACGGGCTCGGGCTTGCGCGGTAAATGGGCGCTAGGGCTGGGCGATTTATCGATTTCACATTATGCATAATGCAGCACGTCTGACACAGGGTTTAACTGTCGTGAGAATAGTTTTACAAATTCATTTCGTCCTCCTTGTGTGACAGTCAGTCTCACCAATCAGAAGTGCCGTGCTCTTCGCGTGCCAGTCATACTCACCAATCAGAAGTGGCCCAAAGTGACTGCGTATACGCCCACAAACACAGACACGTGAAAACCGAGGAAAACGTTACATTCGCAGTGCAGAGAGATATCGGTTCCGCTGCTGAGCCGTAAGTGAATTACCTGCCTATTTAATGGTCAGAGATTGTTCACTGAAACGTCCTATTATTAGGGGTCCAAGCCGCAAGATCCCTAATGTTTTTATTACTGGAATTGTTTTATTTTCATTACTTTATTTAACTTAACAGAGTCGCGGCTTTTGTGATAGTATTTTTGTGTCATTGTTCTTTCCTACTTTGACCCTTATGTACATGGGACTTTCCGGAAGCATGTTGCTAAGGGTAAAAAAGCGGTCGAGCGCTGTTTGCAAACGTGACATTTAAAATGTAAAAATATAATCACTTTACCAGGTTTGGGTTTCTAGAGAATTGTTCTATGGTTTATTAGGTGTATGCTCTATATCATTTTTTAAAATAATTTAAATTTTTTTTTTATAAATACATTTTGGATTCAATTAATATATTCCCAGTCTGTGGATTAATGTATAGCGCAGTTCAGATTTCAGTGTACGGTTGCGCTCAATTGGTTTTTCATACACATATAGTGGTTGCTGCCTCCTCTGACTGCACGTCCCTGGTTTCAAAAAAGCAAAGCGATCCAGTTTTCGTGAACTCAGTACAGAACTATCCACAATGACAACCCACAGGTATACCACAGGTATAAACACTTTGGACTGATTACTGCCACCACAGGTAAACACACGAAACTACAAATTGGGCTGCAGGTTGGCGTTAAACAGCGTCAAACAAACACCAATGAAATGTCATACTGAAGTCAGTCAAGCGCAGCTACAAAACGCAACAAAAACTTGCAAGGCATTCAGAGCATGTTCAGTTGTCCAAGATTAGAACGCCCATGTGGATGGGGTCTTAAAGTGGTATTTCTTCTCAATGCTCATGGTCAAATGTTTATCATAAATGTAAACATCTAAGTCTACATCTCTGTAGCCTGACTGGGTACACGTTATGTCAGAGAGATTGGTATGGCTGGTGGTGTAATCTAGGCCTGTCCAGCACTAACAAGTGTGGGTGTTGAACCCATTAGTACATGTGTTGTGTAAAATTATATTTTTCCATATAACACTGACACTAATATATTTTTCCAAAGCATAATATTTTAGACTAAACACCAAACTCAAACTTTTATAAACAGGCTGAAGACAGACATTACACCAAAAAGGCTAAGTGCTAGAATGATTTAATTATGGATATGATTCAAGCAAAGACCTAAACAGAGGATAATTTGGAATAAGATGAAGAGGCAGGATGTGGCATTGTGGGCTAGGGCTCTGTGCCTGTCATCAGAAGGTTGGCAGTTTATACCCCAAGTCTGAGTGATTTGGAGCCTTGAAAGAGACAATGGATATTTCCCACGATCCACAAAATATGTTAAACAGATAATGCCCTCATACTTCAATATTATTATGCAAAAAGCCAAGAAGCACAGGTGTAAATGACTGCAGATCAGTGACCTGACCTCTGGCTACCTTGCCTTGCCAAGACCTTGCTCAATCATCACTAGACCCCCCCTCTCTCGCTACATTTCCATCATGGGCTAATTGACTTTCTCTACAGTCAACAAAGTAATATGGACCCTCACTACATCCTGCAGCACACAAACCACCCAGGGTCCCATGCAGGGATATTTTATTTTTGTATATTTTTTTATACACTTTATCTCTGCATTCTGAACAAATCGTTTAGGACTCCGTCAGACAAAGCTCTCAGAGTTTACTTTTAGAGAGACTTCCAGAGCCTCAGCACTACAGCCCCTATAAGGTTGATTGCTCTCTTTTCTTCTCTGCTGTCTTTCCAGAAATGACTGAATGCCAGTGAACCAACTGTTAGAATCCTGAAAGTTTAACATATGAATAACGTCAATTGGACTTACAAACAACAGCAACAAGTCTGCATATAGCCAGAAGGTACAACGGGCAGTGTACTGATGCTGTCATAAAAATCTGGAGATTCATTCTCTGAAGACAGCAAAGATTGAGAGTAAAACCAGGACTTAAACAGGACTAAAAACAGCATCTTTCTCTGCACAATGGCTCTTGACTCTCAGAACAGTTGATAACATACCCCTGCCAATGCATATACACATAATTACTACTGCTGCTTTACATTAACACAGTTTTGTTGTTTTTTTAACCTATTTACTATTTAATGTAATCATGCAGTTACTTGTTGCCCATGAGACTTTTCACGATTCATCATTCCCTTATCCTCTGTTGTTTAAGTCACTGCAAGCACTGTGCCAAAGCAAATTCCTTGTAAGTGTGAACATACATTTCCAATAAACATCATTCATTCAACATCCCCTGTACATTTTGTATAACCAAATTCAAAAGAGACATTCAATAATGAGCACATGGATGGATTCAAAAGTCACATTATATATTTAATCATTTGTAAATTTCAAAATCATTTGTGAATAAAAAAAATAAAATAAATAGTACAGTGCAGATGTCCTTTGATTGCACTTCGCAGCATTTTCTATGATATCCAAGTGGATACGATCCATAAGCCAATCCCAGGATTTGACCAAAACTCTAAACATGTGGAACAGCAAAACACAAGAATGTTTTGCTTCAGACTAAGTCGAGATGTTGTCTTGTTCTCTAACCATAATAAGAGGCTCCAAACAATGAATTTGGTCTCTCTAGACAAGATGATTAGTATTTCATTATATTGCTTAGTTATTTTCCCGTGTTTGTAAAGAGAAAAAAAAAACATTGTTATTCCCATTACTCTGTGTTTTAGGGAGAAAAGTGATTGGTCAAAAGCTACTCTCTTTCGGATTGAATAATATAGTTGTTTTTGAATATGGAATGACTCTTTGAATGCAGAAAAAAAATTCTATTTACTCCAATATTTATTAATATCTATTTACTCCGTCACTATTTAAAATTGACTAGAGGATGGTCCATGGACTGTTTGGCTGTTGTGATACTGCAATCGGTTTCAGAAATTATGTGATAATATTCTATTCTTTCACTGTGATAAATGAGCCAGGCCAGCTTCATTCACTGCCAAATGATGCTCACATGGTGAATTTATTCCTAATGATAATGCTGATACATATGAAGTGACAGTGATTACAGTTATGTTGATGATAATGATGAAACAATAATAGTCGCATGAAATGATGTGTCTTATCCATCAAAAATTTTCTTTACACAAAGTTTTCAGGAGACCATTGAAATAGCTAATTTAGATCAAATTTAGATTTCAACATTGAAAGGAGGATATTGAGAGTACAGACACTTTATTCATATCTAATAAGCTTAGAGCCTCCAAGGGACTCAATACTCCTTAATTAACATCAACACTGAAGAGCTCAGTAAGCCTAGTATTAAAAAAGAATCAACATTGTTGAATCCTGAGGCTCTACAACTTATTTATATATGGTTTATATGATAAGGAAGACTGAATAGAAATATAAAAAAATAATTGTTGGTTGTAACTGTAGGATGGGCACTGCAGAAGTAAGGCACTCTGAAAACCTACACCTGTTATGTAATTAAATAACAAGCATAGTGGGCATGCAGTTCTGAGGGTTAAAGAGATGCAGATGCACACCGCAACACCTTGTGCCTAGGCCCTTCACCTTCAAACAGATAGCTGAGCCCCTGTTTGATTTACTGCCCCCTTATTGGTGGAATATTATTGGACGTGAAATTAAATTAGAGGCATACAGCCGGGCCTTGAGTGATCATGACTGTATTTCCTACGGCGGCAACACCAGTCCTGACACTTAGTCTTGAATAATGATGCCTTAATATTATTGCGTGATTGAATGGTGCCAGCAGAGAAAGTCGATGTCACATTGTAGCGCGGACAGATGTGGACAACCGAAAGGATGTTGTGATAAAAATATATGCGTAGGTGGGTGAAATATGCTTTCTAGGAGTTATAGGGGCTGTTGACATTTCAGAAAGCTATGAATTAAGTATGGGAACTACATGATTAATGAGTAAGGTGCAAGGATATACTAAATAACTGCAAGATCTATTTAAAAAATATGACAACTCACGTTACTTCTCAGTCCAAAAGAAGTTACTTGAAAAAAATCAATTCATTAGAAATACTAAAATGTGAAAAACTGTGTAATATTCCACTTTTGAGCCATCTCTTTTGAGATTTGTGTTACTATGAAAATACCAAAAAATCTCCGTAAATAAATGATAAATGTGGTATACTGCACATTTATCATTTATCAACATAAAGCTTTTTGTTATTTATTTTCTTACTTTTATTAACATGTTTGCATCCTTACTTTTTTCACCATTTTAAATATATCAGATGGACCACAAAACCGGAAAATGAAATGTGCTCTTTAAATGCAGTGAGGCTGAGCATATGTCCAGCTCATTTAGCCAGCACAATGCTGCCATTCGTGCTCTAAGGGGGGCCGCTTTGGGCGCCCACGCTTACCCACTCCATTACTGCTTTATGGTGTCTATGTCTCTGCATTGCATGTCAAGCATTCAAAATACCTGTCCCTTCCTGGCCTGAAGTCTCCTGTTGTTTTTTTCTCTCCTGGGAGATAAGGAATGATTGGCTCCTGCAGATATGATGCGTTACGGCTTCCTCTTGTGTGAAGTCGTTCTCAGATCTTGAGTGGATCCCAACATCCAATTAGTCTCAGATTAAGATTAAGATGTATCACTATCCACTTGTCTGAATGCACGCCGAAAGATCTCATAGAGGTAGCAGACACTGGTATTTAAAGAGATGTTTGCCATTAAGCACTGGGAATCTGGAGGACACAAACAAGATAACATATGGTTAACTGATGTTATAGCCTTAGATGAATAAATGTATTTTTCACCAATAGACTTTTTCATCTGTAACTGATGATTGTAATTTCTTTTGATGGGTTAAATTATTATTTTTTGCATTGGCTTAATGTTATAAGTTTGAGATAACGTCAGAGTGTGTAGTTGTTGTCTTTTGACCATAGATCTGGTCGTTTGTCACTGATCCCTGAAAGAAATGAATGTGAATGCATTAGGCTGCCAGACAGGAGAGTATGGGACTCCAATCTGGCTCCACATGCAGAGGTTTTCTAGTCCATGGCCAGGCAGCACTCTCAGAAAGGGGCCCCGTGGGGGGGTTTAACTCAACCAACGTCCCTTCATTCTGAAGATGTTTCTGGGTATAACTTCAGACTGCAGTTAGATTTTTCGAGGCAGTAAAAGGTTAGACATTCTTACAGTGTTTTGGTAGGATGTTAAAATAATAAATATAGGTAAGTGACCCCTGTACCTACAGTGCCACTCCATCTGTAATGAAGAATAGGTTCTCAGTACATTTAGAATGTCTTCCGGCATGTGGTGGCAGGTCACTTACCGGCGAGTTAATGAGATTTCAATATTGCAGCTATTTTACCATGAAGCCTGTTGCTTGCTTATGAACCATATGCCAGGCCGTCTACAAATCACCCTTCTGTTTTTCCACATGACCTCAGCCTGACCTGGAAGTTTTTAGTGACACTAAAAGACCCAATGAGTTCCTGTTCTTTTCTTTTTTGCTGGATTAAGTCTCAGTACGGCCCCATGCTGTTTATCTCTCCTTCCTTCCTCCTGTTCACAGACATCTCCTAATTACCACACAGCCATTTATGGAGTTTAGTGCACTGCATATGTAATTGTACCCCAGTCCAATTCACAGTATTCTTTGTTGAGAGAGGAGTTTTATAGGGACACATCTGTCTCTGCTTCTCCTGGGAAGGTAAGATATAAATTGACCCATTGTAGAAGGTAAGGTAAGTCTTACGAGCAGGATCATATAGCACCCATAGATTCTATTTTTGCAGTTTTTATTGCTTACTTTTACATACTTTTACATATCAATTTTAAACATCAATGGTGCTGAACAGTGCTGACCCTCCACTGGGATGTATCCCTCCTGGAAACTCTGCCAGTTATCTTTTAATATAAACGTACTGTAATATATCCAGTTGACTAGGGGCCATAATCCTTCTCATTACAGTGTATAGCTACAATGGCTACAGGCAGCTTAGTACTTGTATGCATTCTGTGTCCCCTGCTATTTAATTTGATTTAGACCAGATCACTTCATAATCCCTTGCCCACTGCGAGCATGATGTCGGTTTTGTGTGTTAACCAGACATGTTGTTTTTCCATGGTGTGTCAAAAACAGAAATCTTTGCTTGGGGAATGAGCTGGGGCTGTCCATCTTTTCTGGACCGCTTGTTTGCTGTTTGTTAAGATGTAGTGGAGAGGAAATCGGCTTTGAGCAGCGAGTGGCAAATCCTGCTGTGCGTCATGTAAAGTGATGCTGAAATGTTGACGTGAGCAGTGCTGACAGGCGGCCACAGTTAAGATGCCACGGTCTCTGTGTGTGCCAAGGTCCAGAATACCCCCTGGCCAGTTTGTTTGAAGTCTGAGGGTGATTATTTTTCAGCCTCCAAAAAAACTCCCTGTGTCATTGCCAGATGACGAGATAATATTTAAAAGATGTTGGTACATATTCTGACCTCTCCATCGACTTCTATAATATTCAGTCTGGGCACTCCAAGCAGGAGCAGGTTTAATCAATTTAAAATCAGCCCTAACAGTTACTTCTCAGTCCAAAATTGGCCTAAAATACAAGAAGCCAATGTCCTCTGCAGAAACATGGTTATGTAGCTTGTGTGAAAATGTTTAGTAATTAAAATATTCAGTTGTTAATGGCTGAGGTTTGCTGGTCCATCTAGCCTTGCTTTTGGATAAAGGACTTCCCATATTGTGAGCAATAGGGTTGACAGCAGCTCATCTCCCAATGTCTTCTGCCGATGAGGACCAGCTGCAACTCTTGCAGAATCTGTAATGACTGTGGCATGTTCTGTAGGATCGCATGTGGCTATTCACTATTCAGCATATGAAAACAGGGAATTTAACAGTCAAAACCTTTTTTATTGTATGTGATTAACTTTTAATGTTTTAACACCAAAATCATTGTGCCTTAATTATAATCATATTACGATATGTGTCCGAAAATTTAGCTTATTTTCCTTAGATTTTACATTACATATATCAAGCGGATTATTAAAATTACTAGTCCTTTCTGGCCTAAGCAAAGCCAGAAATCTTAATCAGCTGGTTCTCCTCTAAGTAATAGGTGCTTTAGCTGGCTATAAAAAATATGAAATATATGACTGGTCTGCCGGCTTTTACACAAGCAATTGGTACACTTGTACAGTTATGAAAAATAGATGTTTACCTATATACTAAAGATTCTGGTGCATTATTTTGGAAGCACAGAGAGTATGTTATACTATGTATGCAGCAGTCGAAGAAGAAGAATTTACAACCAGTTACTACACAGTACTACATTTACCCAGATAAACCTGCAACAGACATTGAAAGAATTCAAGACAAGGGAATAGTTGCTGAACTCCAACAGTTTTTAAAACTTGTATGATTTCTCTCAGACAAAGTAGGGGGCACCTAATGATGAAATGTCAAGCTATTCTCCAATTCTGCAAAATGAGAAGCCGTAGAATGTGTTTCACAGGTACCTCCGGGCCTGGTCTTCACCGGAAAGCCGAGAACCTGTTTAGATCAAGGGCTGACGACAAACGCGTGTCATGAAGCCTCAAGCCACACCCCAGATCTCTATGCCCCCCCCAGAAATCCAACCCTGTCTGTGTGCCTCCCCGCCCCAACGAAAAAAAAGAGACATGGTTCTGACATCATCTATCTAATTATCCCATAATCATTTCCCCCTTAACGGAGCACTTCATCAAGCCAGCATCTCTTGTTTAATCAGTCGCGGGAAGGAAATAAATGTCACAGAGGAGGTTTGAAAGTATGTGGAAAAGACCCATATGGTGTACTCAACGTCACAATGTTTATTTAAATTCACGATCATAACCGCAGATGACATACATGTGTGCGGTGATATATGTACATACCTTCCCTTACCATCCTGTCCCTCTGTTCAGACAAGCTTCCATATCTTTATACCATAAGCTTGCCTGTCAGTAGAAGAAATGTGCATGTATACTTCAATACACCACCTATCTATAAGCTTTTTTTGATTGTCAGACACATTATTTTAAATCTTGTTTTCACTATAACGCTCCTTGATTAGTAGCACTGCAGACCCCCTATATATGGAATGTTTCGCGTGGGAGACAGATAATACATCTCAGGGTGACTGTTAAAGGCAGAGGCAGTGTGAGTTTAATAAATTGGAATTTATGGAACCATGGTTTGACCCTCCCATACAGGAAACTCTGGGGCACAGCACATGCCACCCTTTTGCACAAATAAAGATGAGGAGACATAACAGGCTTTGGCAGAGAACATCTGTTCCATATTAAGGCCATAAACATGCTGCCAGCACCCCAAGTTTATTGAGGATCCTGGTCCACTCAGACTCCTGGGCCCTGGTGGTACCCTTCCACAGTATCCATAATGCCTCTTTGCACCACTGACACAAAGACCAGTGAGAGGGAAAACTATATCGAACATCAGATTAATTTTTCTGATACTGTTAAATGTACACAGCCAATATAAGGACGGGAGGCAATATTAGATAATCATTGCAAATAATTGCAAATAATGTGAACCAGTGATTTGAATTTTGGCACTGGCCCAGGTTGTGTGGAATCGGTTGGGATGCAGCCTGAAGCAATTAGCCTTTGCTGCAGAGTGGAACGTGCATAGATGGTAATAGGGATCCGGCTCGGGAAGTACGGAAAGGCTGTCAGTGCTGTGTGCCCTTTACACAGCGGTCCAGTGATGTGTTTCCTAACTGGATCACTGGAAACTTCTTTTAACAACAGGTAAATTTTCTATAGCTATTCTTTAAACATTCACTTGCCTCCTAAATTTTCTATCCTGTAGTTTACTTTTTAATGTGTAAAATCTTTACAAATAAGTAAAGATATTTACTTATTCACATAAAAGTGAATCATATAAGTAGTAACAAATACTATGCTACTCTGAATGTGTCTTCTACAGATTTGTAGGACTGGTGCTTGGGAAGTGTCCATGACTTTTACGGCCTACAGCAGAAAATGAGAAATCTGCTCCCTGTCACATATGTGTACCAGACTGAAAACAGGTTAAACCTGACTTTGCTTTGCTTTTGAGAAACACAAATAAATCCATTGCTTGCAAAGGTTCTTTGTCCCCCCTAAATATTAATAGTGTTCTGAAACTCACACGAGTCTTGTTGAATACTTTATTTTTAATATTTTGTCTGTTTTTCTATGTAAGTTTCTTGCTGTAGTTTAGCACCTTGGTGAAATAGGCAACAGTGCTTGTGAAACATGTCTCCGCCACATTGACTGATGCCTGTGACGTGCTTATTAATTAAAACTTCGTGTGACAGACAAGCAAAGGTCAAGGTTCACATCCTCCTCTGTCATTTGATTCCACTAGCACAAGTAAAAGTCCACCCCCGGACACACGGGCCACTAATACTTACTGCTTAGTTTATTTGGTCTTAAGACCCTTTAGAGTAAAAACAGACAAGGGGGAAATGCCCTCCGTTAAACAAAATAAAATTACCACAGCATAGCACAATTATGGGGCTAAACAACATGCCTGCCAACATAATGTCAAAAATTTAATATTAGGTCAAGTTACAATCTGGATCTAAATTGTTATTCTGGATTTTATCGCCCATTGAGTCATATGGACACACAGTATATAATCTAAAATCAGTTTATTTCAAGACTGATGACCTGATGATTTTAGATTACAAAAATCTCACCATTTCAGCATGGCACAAGAATGGACTGAATGTCTTGATGCCTTGGCTTGGTATGAGGGGAGCAGGTGGACTTACCATTAATCCCATTATCGAAGCTTGCCTGACTATGATCTCTGCTCATTGTGGGCAAGCTTGATGTCTATTACCACATGGGCAGCATATTTTTTGATTAAGCTGAACAAAAATGGCAGATAGATGGGGAAAAAAAGGAAGAACAGAAAACGTTGATGATGAAAAGGCCATTCCCCGCTTAGCAGCTAGACCTGATTGAGGGATCAGGCCCCTGGCGGGAGCTGTGAGATTAAACCAGGTCCCTATCCAAGTAGAGCGGGTCTCCGTAACCCATAACAGGAACGTGAAATAACAAACTGACCGAAAACATAGCACACATAACATTCAAGGCTTCAAACACACAAGGCCATTGGTTAATGCCATTGCCTGTTATCGAATAAAGGTCATAATAACGGATAATCATTGTAGCGAGTCTCCCTGAGGACAGCGGGTTTGTGTGTGTTTGATTCTTTCACACTGTCGTAACACTCTAATCTTGTGTCGCCTCCCCTCAGGAGTAGCGGCGGGAGTGGCAGCACTTCAAAGAGACTGCGAAGCGGTGCACAGATGAAAGGCGGCGTCACCCTCGCCTTTTCAAAACCCACCGCTTCATCCACCATCGACCTGCGCCAGATTCCAAGGAGCACGGCACGGATTAGGAGCGGATCATCAGGACGAAAATATAAGACCTCAGCCAGGGATGTGCGGCACCGCGCTGACCCGCGTCCTGCCTCACACGGGAGCGTGTCGGCACATCAGTCCCGGCCATCAGTGACGTCCTAAATTGGCGCACTTCTCCCGTGTCAAATGCCAGCGTGGACCTGTCAAGTGAGACTGAGTCTTTAGATGCAGGTCGTGACATTTCAGTGCTTACAGATGAAAGCCAGTGCAGTCTGATGCAAATTCACACATATTTACCTGTGATATAGTAGATTGATCACGGATTCTTTTCCTGAAAATACAGCTGAAATCAATTTTTATATAATTGCTTACTTACGTTTTTGTATTTCTATTCTTTTTTTTTTTTAAATAGGCTTGACTATGTCATTAGACCCGTGAGTGGAAATTGTTTAACATATGACCAGAAAATCTCAGTACTAAGGGCAGGGCAAACGCGGAAGTTCAGACAAATGTGAATGGCTCGCCAGAGAGAATGACTTGAATATATTGTGGATTTTCTTTTTTCCTTTTTAATAGGACTTGTGGACAGCTGTGAAGGGAGAGCTGCAAAATATGCCCAGTCAGGCACTGCGATTACTCAGCCACTCATGGGAAATGTTTCAAAATGCTAAAATAGTCAAGTTATCACTTACAGTATTTTTTTTTACTTGATTTGTAAGGGGGGAGGGGATTTTATGATGTTACTTTTTTGTTTTAGTTAGTTTTAGTTTTTCTTTATTAAAACATTGCTATCACAATTTATGGATCTGTAAGTGCAAGTTGTCCTCTTGTGATTATAGAGGTGATGCTGTCTTAGGCAGGAACAAAGCTCCTCATTCATATGGCGCGCTCTTGGTAGAGTAATCCCATCGTTAACAAAGCTGAATAAATAAGACCAATAATATCTATAATCACACACTGCAAATGTTGACGGAATCCTGTCATGCTGACAAAAACATTTTCGGCTATTTATTTGAATTGTTGAGTGGTTGTGCTTCTGGAGCTGTTTTACCTGGCAGCGTTGGGTAAGGGGCCTTGAGAGAGGTGATCCTGTGGAAATAAACTAAGGGTGATGAAGCTGGCGGTAGCTGAATGTACAGAGATAGCTTCTGCTTCAATGACTGATTGTCAATTCTTACACATATTTCTTCCATATCAATGTCCTTCCTCTTTTGGGCGGAGTTTTTTCTTTGTCTTAATACAAATGCCAAAGCCTTTCCCTCCGCTGAGATTGTAAGTCATGTGTCTGTGTATCCTGTGCCTTGCCAGTTGGGAGCTGCTAACCAGCATGTAGAGTCCAAAACAGGACTGCTGCCTGGCTCGCTCACCATAGACGTCAGGGACACTTATTTTGAGGAGCGTCTGAATACTGTGCAGGACAGAGTACCCCTCTGAAAGGTCCTTAAGGACAGTGCTGAGCTTATTTTAGTGTCAGATAGGGATTCAAGCCACCTGGTGTCTCTTGGAATTCATTCAGCTGCAATACTGCTTATTATTGCTTTATTGTCTTTTTAACTTTTAACTTGTTAACTTTTAACAGATACACTACTGTTGAGGTTTAGGGAGAGAAAATCGAGGCATGTGTAATAAAGCTTCATGTTTTGTGCTTGAAAAAGGATTTTACTGTCTTGACTGAAGTTCATCCAGCTTGATTTTGATTTATTTATTTGTCTATCTGTTTATCAATATGTTGCATAGCAGTCTCACAGGGGCTGGTATCCGAGTGTGCGAGGAAGCCAGGCCCGTGTGACATGTTCCCTGGCTCTCTCATGTTTCGATCAGCTTGGCTTGGGTAACAAACACTTCCTGACATCTGCACCTCGCCATCGACAGTGGGGGCCGTCGGCAGGCTCCCTCGTTAGCGGGCTCGCCAGTCTGTCTCCATGGTAACGGCATCCTCAGGGAGTCCCCGATGATAGCAGTGCTCTGAAAGCATTTGGGAGAGCTGTCAAATAGTCCTCCTTTTTGAGTGTTTATTATTTATTTGTTTATTTATTTATTTAGTTCCTCTGAACATATTTTTTTATACGAAAAGTGCCACCACAGTCTGGGAGTCCTTCAGAGGCTGAAGGAATGTGTCATTTTCCAAGACTCACTCCAAGTTTTTTTGTGTGTGTTTGTGTTTCTGCCTGTCAGAGCTTGACCAATTTATCATATCAAGGTCGCCATGGTGAGTCTCATCCCAGAGCACCATTAATGCAGAAATACCCCGTGTATTTTCCGGTTTATGATACATTGCAGGTTTATCTGACACTCTCAAAGGCCCAAAGCCTGTTCTCTGTTATTTGGCTGCACCCCCCATCCTCCAGTGGGATGAATTAAGCAAAGTTTTTCTTTTTTTCCCATATCTCCTCAGACAAAGGAATTCAGGGAGGGAGGTAGAAAATACATACTGACACACTGGGGTAGTGATTTCCTGTAATTTAATGGTAATTCTTGATTATTAGAAACACTGATATTAGTTACAGTACAATAGTTCTGTGTGAACAGCGGAAAGCATGATAAAATGGTACCAATGCTACAAGATAACAGCGCTAGGTTAGTGTAGTAAGAGCAGTAATTACAATTAAGCGTGAATGATGCTGATTAGGACAAGCAGTTAGATTATTGATTAGATTAGTTATGAATGGATGGATGGATGGGTGGGTGGGTGGATAGATGGATGGATGGATGATTGATTTATGGATATGACTGGGATTACTGGCCAAATTTGGGGAAAACTGTGTTGCTATTAAACTTAATATAAAATGAAATTTTAGAGTTGAGAAGCAAGGTATTTTAAATGCTGAATGTTGTTTTTCTCCTTGTGCGTAATGGCATGGGGAGGAATATTTATTTATGCCTTAGTCTGTGAATCTCTAAAATCGCTTGAACATGTGGTATATTACTACTGTTTTAGTTTGACATGTATTACTACTGCTGTAATGTTTAAAAGATGTTTCTTATGTTTCATCTTGCAATGTTTAATGAGCTGCAACAAAAAGAGAGGTGCACTGAAACAAACATCCCTTTGTCCTGTGTGCTGTTTGTGGCACCAAACCAAACACAGGGGCACCAGCATTTTCGTTTTGAAATACCACAGGGAAATACAATTATTTTGCCCTAAATAAATCCTGGCAGATTGTTTTGTGTTCCATTAGTCAGTAGCCATTCCCCGCTGAAAACATATGCACCATGGTCAAGATAATTACCTCCCACAGTAGAGGAAATTGAAAATCGTGAAATTACTCTTTCTTTCTACTGATCTTTTAATAAGGAAACACTGTGTAAGGCCCACAAGGGTAAAGTTAGCAAAAAATGGCCATAATTCCATCAAAATGCAGAAGGTTGCACTTGAAATTTATAAATTCCAAAATGCAAGATTTTTTAATTAATTAGAAACTCTAATTTGAGCCAAAAAAGAGCAAAGACCTGTAGGACAATTTACAATGAACATACCCTAAATTTTCCATGACCTGGACCAGAATGAACAGTTGGAAGATGTGTAGATGGATGGATGGATGGATACCTAGTTGAACTGTCACATTTGGTCAAAATTTCATTTCACAATGTAGCTGCTAAAGGTGTGTTCTTCCGCTACAGCCACACCCACCTCCAGATCAGTACAGTAAATAATCACTCAAACTCAACTCTGCTCTTTAAAACCTGTCTGGGTAACGCTGCATGCCCAGGCTTGGAAATATGTTCTCCAATCTTAATTTTGCTGGGTTTTTTTGCTGTACGACCTTGTCCTTGACTTATCCCAACATGAGTCCAGCACAGCTGCCTCAGCTGCATACCTCGCAGTCAGAGGCCTTGGTCCTGTCAGTGCTGAGGACTTGGTCACTGTCCTTTCAAAAAGCAAAGGATTCACAGCCACATGACCTAGAAATATGTGACTATGTAACTTTGTACTTTGGTAGTAAAAGTTTTTTTTTAAGACTGTCCCACTGCTGTAGCATTACTAGTATTCCTCATAGGGTTTATCTCTTTCTTGTGTTACCCTGTGTTCCTGTGTGAAACTGGTTGGAAATGGAAAATGTTTAAAAGAATGATGCAATCCTTATAGAAGCCCTCTGACTATGGATGTTTACGGTTACAGTTCACAAGAAGGCAAAAATAATATAAACCTGTAAACCTTCGAAAATGATTTAAAGAAAACCCCCTCAGGATTATGAAATTGTTTGACATTAGCTCATTCACAAGTAACTTTACTGACTGTTGTGAGTATTTCGGTTCAGTTTGATTTAAGTTAAAAGTAAATGTTTATTAAATTAATGATTATGTGTCATAGATATATAACCCCTTAGTTTAGCAAATTTCTGTAACATCTCCACTCAGATGACAGTTAAAGTCGAATGTACACCATACGAAACTGACTGAAAGGTCACATGCCTCCTGATAGCTGCAGCTAACAAGGGAGAAGAAGTTCTGCATCTTATTGCTGGCACATTGCTTGTAGCCATGGCAACTCAGGGCAGCCAAGGCCTCACAGGTGATTGAGAGGAAACAGTGGGTTTGGGGGGCAGTGGGGGGATGTACACCAAATTTAAAATGGCAGAGCACAGCAGGCAGATCTAGAAAAGCTCCTACTTGCGTTGGTGCTCTGACACCCAGCTGAAAAGCACATAAAGCCATCACCGGCACAATGGGGTCTCCACGGCACCAGCGGTCAAGCCTCTGTCATGTGCCAAGCCCCGTTGAGGAATCCAATTAGACCTGGGCTGTTTGGTATTGCTCGTCCCAATCCGGCTCCTTGTTTACGAGCTTGTTTTGCTACTGCTACAGTATGCTGAAGGCCAGGGCTAAGCAGGCTTGCTGATGGTTCGCTAATATTAAAGGCATGTCTCCCCATAACTCCTGCCAATGTAATGAGGTAGAGCCCAGATTCCATGGAGAGGCGGCAAGGGGAGTGTAGGGCAGGGCACTCTAATATATTTAATTATAACACCGAATCTCAGAAGTAGGAAGATTTGCTCTTTGCCTCGACAGCTCAGAGGCATGTAATGTCAGGTCTTTTCTGAGATGTTTAATATTAATCTTTCCACCTGACATGAGGCCTAATGAGGACCAACACCAAAAGTTTGTATGACTTCCTTTATGGTGATAGAAGTCAGCTTGATTGAAAAGGCCTGCATGCATAGGATCCTCTGATCGATGGCTGAAAGAGAAACTGGAAGCGGGCAGCAAAAGAGTTTAATCACTTAATCACTTGAGCATAAATGTAAGGGGGCAATTAGCTGGCCCCAGTGTTATAGAGAGGTGAGCAAGATTTGGTTCTCCATGCAATCTGACATTCCAGCATGCGTAATATTTTGAAGTATTTTCGTTTGTAGGAAGAATTCATCTGAAGGCTGTTGCTGTGT
The DNA here is from genome assembly GCA_026780765.1 of Petrocephalus schoutedeni. Classification (NCBI taxonomy): domain Eukaryota; kingdom Metazoa; phylum Chordata; class Actinopteri; order Osteoglossiformes; family Mormyridae; genus Petrocephalus; species Petrocephalus schoutedeni. The sequence continues at coordinate 24,892,977 of JAODKL010000107.1, forward strand.
AGAAGTAAAAAGAATATGACTGCTTCCTTACTATGGAACACCAAGTGTCATTATTAGATTTTGTCATTAAATAATGCTTTTTGTGGCACAGAATGTATTTTGTGGACGAAAATTAGCACTTGACTTACCCCATACCGTACTATGTGCTCTGAATGTTTTGTTGTTGTCTTGTAATAGATGTAAACATTCAAATGTGATAAGGTTATTTGTATTGTTTCTTACCTCAACATCAGTAACAGAGAGATATCAGGGCATTTAAATTTATTGACAAGGACAGTGTGGCGTGTGGAGAAAACATATGAAAGATGTAGTATTTTTGTAATATTGTCAAATCAATATAAATAGCTTTAAGCCAACCCCCCCCCCACCCCACCCCCACCTTATAGCGTGTATAGCTTGTAGTTCCGTATATTCATTGTCTTCGAAGTATCAATGTTGCTTTAGTCATCGTGTGTTATTGAGAGATACAGAGGCCAATAAGAAGCCAATGGAGACTCACCACTGGCGGTAAGATGATGGTATGATAATATATTGACCTTGATGGGGAAACAAAAGCAACAGGAAAGCAGGGGCACACAGCTGTGACCAAAGCGTTCCCACTGTGGGGCTTTGCTGTGAAGCCGGACCCCATCCTGAAAGGCGTTGCTGCTAATTGGCTAATCATCTGGTTTCACCATAGCATCGCAGAAACGCACTGCATACCGTCCTGCAAAAGGTGTCCTACTGAGCTTTTGTAATAAGCCTTCCTTGTACCCCATAATATTATTCCCTGGCATACTTATCTTCTTTCCCCCATCTTCTACTGCCTTATCTTTGGCCCCATATCACCTACTTCCTGCTCATATATCCATAGCACAAGATTAGCTACAGAGATGCACATGTCTGATTCAGCATATGAAAGTGCTGTGGGAATACAGGACTGAAAACGATGCAGATCTGTGAAAAATCTGTGATGTTTTTTTTCCCTTACTCTCATCTATCTTCTGCAACCACTTTCTGTCTTACTTCCCAAACATCAATGATGGTTGAAAGCGAATGGTGACTCATTCAGTAAACAGCAAACCTTCTTCTGCTTTTGCAGTCATAGACATACGACAGAGAGCTTGTCTGACTCCAGCAGCTAGGTGTCTGAAGAGCTTGGGCACATCCCCCGCTGTTTCGCCGGCTGAACACAGAAATGGTGATTACTGCTTGCTTTGTTCTTCCTCCTGATAAACAAGCAGCTTCCCCTTTTATCTGTTTTATTTAGGAGGAAAAAGCACCTAATGATGACTGTGGGATGTTTGCCGACACCTGCCTATAGTGGTACACATGAATCCACAGGATTGTAGGAATAAAAACAAATCAAACTATGAAGAAGTCCTCATGGAGAAATATAAAGCTTCTGTTGTCCAGGAGAGCATTGAGCATTCCAAGAATGATTTTAGGACTTTCATACTCAGTAAATGCATTATATGGCGTCATATCTCAACAATGTGAAAGATATGTGTGTATGTACAGGTTTTGTTATACTTGTGAGTACCTCAAAAATCCTCAAAAAATGTGACTAATGAATTAAATTTTTTGGTCCTCACTACTTCAGACTTCATTTTACTGAAATCAAATTTAGTTCAATCAAAAAAAATGCCAAAAGTTTTGTATTTTGTTTGGTTAATTATGGTTAAGGTTAGGGCTGGGTAGGAATACAAATGTATGTGTGTTTGTGTGTGTGTGTAGATAAAACACTTTGGAGGCTTCAATTACTGGCCTAGCAACATACATTCCAAAGTACTTGCAATGGACATGTAGGCTCAGACAGCAGAAATCATGCTAAAAGAAAAATATATTTATGTAAAATAGATTTCAGCTTCAGAACTATTTCTAAATGTGAATCATTCATTCTGAATAGGTGAGAAATGATTCTCAGGTATGTTGCGTGAGAGTGACATAAAAAGAATTAAAATTAAAAACCTCAAGTAAAACCAACATGTCAGAAAAATGCACACCAGCAAAACATAAATATTTAAAAACTATTCAGTTCCATCTTACCATGAATTTTATCTCCTCACTATCTTTTCATTTTGCATCCATCCATTGCGGAATGTCACAGCAACTTTCTGCACATGCTGATGTTTATTCTCTGTACATCCTGGCCTGCTCCCTCAGATTCACCTTTCTTGTATTACAAACTTGGTAGCTTACCAATATTTAGCCGTCCATGACATTGCCCTCTGCTGCTAATGATCAGAAGGAGATGTCCGGAGAGAAACAGATCATTTTATTTAGGCCACTGCTTCTTAAAGTGAAGCTCACCACACTGCACTGGTGGTCAGCAGTGATTGCAGTGAGAAATTAATAATAACTCACCACTGGATAAATAGCACAATTCGTTTATCAAAACACTAAATAGAAAAACCATAAATAATCTGTTTTTAGTAAACATATATACTGTATATATATATTTTTTCTCTTTACTCTCCATTTTATGTATTGTATATCATCACTGAAAATCTTGAAATAGCATTTTACCTTTGTCTTCATTAATAATTCATTAATAATTTCATTATTTGGAGTACTTGATCCATATCCAAAAATGATTGCGAACCAGGAAATTGGGGCAAGCCTTTGCCTGCGTAAACGTCCCCAAATGTACGTTGGACTATTTATGCATTTATATTTTACGTATTCTGCATTCACTTAGTTATTTGGGCAGGTTCTGCAATCAAGAAAATGATCTTTTGATACTCTGCTTAAAATTGCTGGCGGCCCAGGCAAATCTGAAGCGTATATTCGGTAAGGCCAGGACGCCTTAAAACAGTCTGATAGATAAGGCGTTCGGTTTAGCTGGGACAAAAGCCATAGGAGTGTCAGTGTTAATGAAACGTCTGGGAGAAGACAGGAATGCACTAACTGGAGGGAGGGGACTGTTTATCGTTCCATATAGCTGACCTTAAGGTGGGGTCAAGCCTATAGCTCCCACTAAACTGCTGTCATGCACACCAGACTGTGCATTAGGAAATAACAGCTAATTTGACAGGTTTGGGAGGATGTGCAATGATTGCCAGGGGGACGCACTTGGCATGCTGTGTACCAGTGAGGGGGTTGGGCTGCAGGGAGCCAGCACAGGAGCTCTATATTGTTCTCTCTGCAGCTAATCCACTCAGTGGATGACTGACGTCCTCCTGTCCATCAGAATGTGACCCGAGGCCTGCATTTAATGAGATTCATTCCCGACCGCGAGCAGCTCTTCTCATATCTTCAGGTTCAGATGAAGCCCGTAATTAAGGTGGTTCCTAATTCTTTGTGTATGAGTGCAAGTGTGTGTTTGTGTGTGTGTGGGTTATGTATATATTACCAGTGACCCGACAATGTGATAAAAGCCTGTTACTTTGACATTGTTTTACTTTTTTGGTCCCCACAAGGGGAAACTCAATTCAAGAAAAATCATTGAATCAAAAACATTGTTATTGTTGGTATGGGGGTTTGTCCCATAGAACAGTCCCCACAAAGATAGGAATACAAATGTGTGTTTGTGTGTGTGTATTCTGGGTGGCAGCATTTTATTGAGGGCGGTGCAATCACATGGCACTCCTGAGACCATGTCACACTCCACATCAGCTCATCAATCAGCAGTCCAGGGGGAGCTAGTTACCATGCAAGATGCTGCCTTTCATTAGCAGCTCATTTGTCTGATTGAAGATTAGCTCTTCACCTGTAACCGAGAGCATTCATTGACCAGGTTTTAAATGAGTTTAAATGCATTGTGGTTGCCGCACACAGAGGCAGAATCTCGACTGGGGTTCAGAAATCATATCACCGTTATATTTTCTATATAAAAATGAACATAATTGGCGTCTGCGTGATTCAATTTTATTTTAAACACAAATATAATAAATACACATAGAAAATAGATAACTCATAAAAGACAGTAAATGAAAGCCATAAACCCAGTTATTAAAGCATAACTGGAATTATAACAGCTTTCAGTCCAGTGAATTAGAGATGTGTACCTGTGTCTGGAAAGCCATGCTTTCCAGTCCTCAGGCCTGCAGAGTAATCATACCATCTCTGTATGCCTGAGCTGGGCCCTTAACCCCAGCTGCTGCTGAGGGGCTGGGTGCTGGCTGCCCTTGTCTAACCTGTATGTTTATGTCCATGTCTCTCATGGAGAGAAAGACGGCGTCTGTGAAAACCTCCCAATTTCCACCCCGGGGGAAAATAAAGGGCCACTGTTCTAGTATCAGAATCAGTCTGCAGGCTCCAAATGCAGTTCTGATTTGGGAATTCCAAGACTCAAATTGCTGCTGAACTCATACATGTCATACATGTATTTAGATCAGAACAAAATGAATAAATAAAGAGTAAATAAAGAAGTAAATTATATAAAAAGCGAATTAAGTTCAAAAGACTTTCATTAACTGGATATATATACAGCAGGTAGAGATTAGTAGAAAGGAGATCCAAAGTCAAATTTCAAAACCATTGCATCACCAGTGTATCAAAGTAGTTACAATAGGTTATAAAAACTCATAATTTGTCTTGTAGTTTCTCATATTGTGCCAAATATATTAGGCAAATATTCCTTTTTTTAAACATGTTTTTGTTATTAATGTCCGATGCTGCAAGATCTAGCATATTGCGCAGTAATCCTCACTTGTATGCAATGTGGCGCAGAGGGCCGTGTACACCCAGAAACATTCCAGTCACACGTGAGACTAAAAGGATCAGGACTTTTGGAAAGATCTGCTCTCTGTGGGGGAAGCACAGTCCAGACTGCTGCATTCCAAAAGACAAAGGCTTTCTTCCCAAAATTAAAATACGCAACAGTTGCCTTTCGCCCCAAGCACTTAGAGACCTGGTCCACTACCCCTTTTGCCTCTGGTCATGCAGAGTGTTTATCTCATAGCCCTAATTAAAGGGCTTTGTACCACCCACATTTAGAGGAACGTAACAAAGAAGCCGTATTCTCTTTTGTGCAGCAAATATGGGTGTTGCTCTCTCACACTCTTTGGCGAAGGGAATTATGATTGCAATATATGTTATTTCCAAAGTTAAATGAATACATTTATTTAAGTGACTATATTGGAGGAATACAGTCTGAGAGAAATATAATTATATCCAGCAGCAGATAGAAAGTAAACTTTGCCTCCACAGTTTCTCCACCCACAATCAACTACATAAAGAATGTTGTAATCCGTAATTAATTACTTGTAATCCATAGTCCATGGTGGCTCTGTCCTCTATGTCTTCCAGGCAATCATTTCAAGCATGTGACTGAGGCCTTTGCAAAAATTGCAACCAGCAGTGAACTGCCTCACATGGCGAGAAGCGTATTTCATTTATTCGATTATCATGATCAAGTATTTTAACATGACAGGTTGAACACTTCATTAAAAGCACAACATTAGCTAACACTGTTTGTCTTTGGTAGGATTTAATATAACATGTTGTGGTATTGAAAGTAGTTTGAAATTTTGAAATCAAAGCTTTTTTCAGCCGCAAGAATCATATGCAGTAACAGCACCGTAGAGGAGCTCTCCCTATATAATGTGTATTTGCTCACAGTTTCCTCAGAGGTGAAACCCAAAGGAATTCAATTTCAATCCACTTTTTAGCACATCTGTATAAATATAAGTGGTGCGATCTCCAAGCTCTCCATCTATTAATGCACATGGACCCCTTAACTGGAACAGGCTAGAGGGGTACAGAGAGTTGAGACCCATGCCGCACCTCATTTGGAAGAACCATTGTGTCAGGAGGCCCTTTACCGAGGTGTGGAAGGACGCAAAGCAGGGCTATGCACCAATGGCCTATTTCTGGCGTGACAGCGCTCAGGGAACGTTTAAAAGTCTGTTTATGCTGATTGATGAACATTGGCTGAGGAACGAAGGAATTAATCTCTGAGATCATTGGTGATTATGATGTCATCAATTATGGCGCTTGCTTTCCTCAGCACCTTATAAAAATATGTCTATGTTCTCCGTGTGGCCTGGCCATGGTGAGAGGTACCCTGTTCCTTTGTCACGTTATTTGGAGTTGGCACATAGCTTAGTGTTTACGAAGGCTTGAGCTGTCAATAATTATATAAATGATCAATTGTTGTGTTAAATGAAAATGAATGGAGCAAACATATTTTTGGGCTTGGAAAATTATGCTATTATGCTTGTTTTAGTGTTGGCCCAGGGAAACTCTGTCAATCCATCCATCCATCCATTTTCCTACCCACTTTTCCTGTTCAGGGTCGCGGGGGGTCCGGAACCTATCCCAGAAGCAACAGGCACGAGGCAGGGAACAACCCAGGATGGGGGGCCAGCCCATCGCAGGGCACACTCACACACCATTCTCTCACACAT
>JAODKL010000107.1:24900817-24927498 GCA_026780765.1 Petrocephalus schoutedeni
GAACTGGGCCGGATTCGAACCCTGGTCCCAGAGGTGTGAGGCGACAGTGCTACCCACTGCACCACCGTGCCGCCCTTACGACAACTTAACTGCACTAATTACTAGTAACACAACGCAATTAAACTTTACTAAACTAGGATTCATACAGCACAAATGATCTCCAGTCAAAGAAAAAGAGAGAAACAACAGGTCCATCGAAGCCAGTGATTCCTGACGATCATTTACTCTCATGTTTGAAATGCAGTTTTCTCACCTCACACCACACTGCGCACTGTAGTTATGAAACTGGAGGCACCCTTGGCAGGTGCCCTTTATATCTGTGAAACAGCCACCAGGTCAATAGCCATTAACAGTGACAGGCAGAGTGTCCCCAGAGAAAATAAGCAGCCACGCTTATCTCTCACGTCAAGCCCTCTCTCAGGTGCACAGCCAAGGACATCGTGTTAACTGGAATTAGAGTTGGATGTCAGCTGTAGGGTCTGAATGAAGAGGCAGACTCCCCCTCATACCCTGAAATGGGGTGTTGCCATTCAGTTCTCCTCATATTAAAATTTCCGCTTCCTATGAATTGCGTTGTTTGTTTTTATGTTGGTTATAAAACAAAAAAATATACGTAAAAATACCTTGCGTGCCCATATTCATTTTTCATTTGGCTTAGTTAGCTTTATTAGAACCAGCTCGACTAGCAGACAAATATGAAAATGGCTGTTTTCTCCAGCAGTGGTACAGCTACCGAATTAAAGTATTTTGGTTAAATCAACCACAGAGCCTTTAAATATAAAAAAATATACGATCAAACAAAACAAATAATTTTTCCTTTTCTCATTAGCTGTATAATCATAGCACAAGTTATTCATTATTTGTGCAAGTTTATATATATATATATAATTTCCCTTTTTTTATTTATTGTGACCAATATTTCCATTTTTGGGATATTTTTTTTATTGTTTGTGCTCATTTTTACGGTTGAATGGGCGGTGAAGCTCTGTTTCAGCCCCGAAGTCCTCAGCGACCCCGAGATTTTCCCTGAAGCAGAGCAGCCCATTGCGTGTAACCTCTGTTTTTGATCTCTGATTCTGCAGTCGCTCAGTCTACACTTGGTCAAGAATTCGCCGCGTTTGTGTTTTGGACTATCACCAAACATTCACTATTCAGATCTTCCGATGCTACCAAAACATTGCAATTTCATTCTGTGGAGCCAGTGTAGAATATAATTGTACTTCTTTGATTTCTTCCACTGGGAGGCCTTTTTACTCTGGCTAAGGGTCACCAGCAGTTTGTGCTGGGGGGCGATGCTGACCATGCATGAAAATGTGTCGGCAAATCTATACTGTTCCATATTTTACTTTGAGAGCCCTCTCACTTTTTCAGAATGAATGTAATATCTTGTAGTATGTTAATAGCATTAACAGTCATATTGTGTGGTCCCTTGATGAAAACATTTTCTCATATAACAGCTTTCAGTTTACTTGTATTCTATATATTAGTGCATTTTATTACTTTAGGCATCCACCCCCTACATTTATTGTAAAAAAGAAATGTAGTAATGTAATCATTTATATAATTATATATTTTAAGTAGTGATTTTGGGCATTTTTGCAAGTTTTGAAAGCCAGAAAAAACACATTATGGAATAAAGTTTAATTCATTCCCTTCATTCCCTTCATCTCCCTTAAACTTTCCCATGGCTTGAGTCAGTGACGGGACAGTCATTTCACCAACACTGTTACACTGTTAACCACTAAGGTGATGTGGCCAAAACTCAGTGTGGGTTCCCGCGGGGAGCCTGGCTGATTTTGGAGCTCAGACACGACAGTGGGTTTCCCCACCGATGTGTAAATTGTGGGAAAAATCTAGGGAAGTTTCCCCGGACTCGTCCTGGGGTTGTGGTGCAAGACAGTGGCGGTTTTGCGAGGAGAGAGATGGTGACAGGGCAGACAAGCCTGTGGAGATCTGTGGATGTGAGAAGGGGCTGCCAGCAACAGTGACAAACACACCAACCACAGGAAGTGGGTACCAGGGTCAACCGACTCAGAAACTGTTCTGACCAAGAAGACAATTGTTATTGTAGGCTGCTGAGTCTGTATGGCTCCTTTAATTGAATTCATGTGGATTCATTTGCAGGCTGTGGAAGCACCACTGTGGAGGATCTTAGTATGGCAGAGAAGATGCTGATAGCTAAGCAAACTGGTTAGTATTCTCCATACCCCTCAGACAGTATTTCATCATAAATAGGGGCTTTAAGTATTATTGTCACAAAAAGTGACTGATCATATACAATGGATCTGACACAATCTGTTCAAAATTATTATAATATACTGATTTGCAAAATGTCTTTTACATATTGCATATTTTTTGCATTACATTTCTACTAATAAACTCTTAAAAACAAACTTTTGTGACTGATTAATGATCTTAATGATTAATGATCAAGTTGAGGTCAACTTGAGGGGGGTTGTACATGTATAAACATTTCTTTATATGTGAACCTTAATATTAGTATGCATAGTACATCCAAGGCATACTTATGAAAACAGGAAACACGTATATGTCACATTTGAGTCATCAAAGAAATAATGATAGTGTCAGTCATGAATGGTCCTAAGAAGGCATAAGAACAGGGTGAAAGAAAAAAGTTTACCACTAGTGTGACCTTCTGATATGTTTTCATGCCCATAATCCTTCCTGTATTTCTCCTGTTTGAACATTTATGCTAATCACAATTTGACAGTTAAAAACTGTGGGAAAACCCCTTATTTCCAAACTAGAAAGTGTATCTCTCATCTGTATTGTGCAGAACAAGCTCCAGAAGAGCCTTAAGTATGGCATATCTGCATTGTGATTGGTAGAGACAGGCACGAGTTTAGCTATGAGGAACCTTGAGAATGGCTGTCAGCAGTTGGTCGCTGCTGCGCATGCGGGCAACCAGCCTCGTGTGGTTTGCTGTGTTTTGTTGTCTTTCTTTCCTCTTCATTTTCCCAGGACAGGCCAGGTAAAGGGCTGGCAGCATGAGGCGTGGCAGTGTTTCCCACTGAGGAATGGCCAAGCACCAGGATACTGGAGAATAAGAGAGAAAATGGCACAATAACAACTTACGATGGAACCACCGCAATACCAGGGCTGTAAACGAAACACAAAGCCAAAAAAGCAACGTGCAAATAAACACGACCACAGCGTGGCTAAGGAGGCCGCAGGCGAGAGGCCGGGCAACCTGTGAACACGCAGATGTAAGCAAACACGCAGCACTCCCCATCAGGATACAAATATTTAAAACTAAATTTTAGAAAATTTGTTTTAGCCAAAGAAAGGCCTTTAAGCAAATACATATATGCAAACATAAAATGCACTGCACTCATTTCTAGCTAACAGTACACACTGTTCTGAGATCAAAGGGAGACTTCATCACACAGGTACTGCTGGCGGGCCATTCCTGTGAGAGGCTGGTCAATAGCCATCAAAAAGTGAATAATACAGGGGCGATTGTTGTCTAAAGGCACGTACCAAAAACTAGGAAAAAGATACTAAAAATAACAAAAGGATACTGAATGAGCCAAAATTAAAAATAATGCAAAGTAAAGAAGTGGACAAGTAACAATCAAATAAACCATGATAAGAATTTAAAGAACAAAGAAAATGACTAAGGCTATTCCCCCTAACCAACTATAAGCAAAGTAGAACACAGGGATGATAAAGATTGTCAATTAAGATGACGATAAAGGTGCGTTACCAATTTCCTACAAAACACTCCGGCAGTTATCCATTACATACTGTATGCCCCAGCTAATGCAGAGCTGGAAAAATACCATCCCAATAGCAATAATAAGAGCAAGTCTGCATGCCTGGTTACACACGGAAGAGCGATGTCTCTCCAGCAGGGCCTGCCCCCCTTACATTCATCCCCCAAAGGTCGGCCCAGCCCGTAATTGTGCCCAGGGGTCTCACCTCTTCCATCTTACATGTAATTTCTGCTGCAAGCCCATATACATCATGCATAAAGCATCACTTAGGGGCTGTCTAGGCCATTTGTTCAGCAATGTTTACAAACTCCCATTAAGACGCCGGTCATAAATCAAATGCATTTCTAAACACTGACATGTATCATATTATTTGAAACACTTTTTACAAAAATGATTTGGCTTTTTAGCTTTGTGTAAAAAAATTGAAAATATCCTCAGTATATAAACCTTTCAGTACTTGTATAGTGGATAATGATTTCCTGTAGACCTGTCTTGCATTGTATATTGTATATTGTACATGTATATTTACTGCAGAGAGCAGTAAAATTTGTTTTAAATATGTAGGCCTTAATTTAAAATTGATTGATAATTAAATTAATTTCCATCTGCTTATTGAAAATCGCATTATCTTTGATCAGTTAGCATTATCTCTCACGATTTGATACTCTTGTCTTTATTTTCCCTCATGCTGCATAATGATAACACTTAGCTATGGCTGCTACCTCTCCCTGTCCTACCACTGGTGCCCTGCAATGACTGGCAAAGGGAGAGGAAGCCTAATGCTTATGAGATGCATCTCTCCCAAAGTAATTATTATGTACTTTAACTTACATACACAAACTATATGAACAAAAGCATTGGGACACCTGGCCAATAAACCCACATAAATATTTATGACATCCCATTCTAAATCCATAGGCATCACTGTTGAGTTTGCAGCTCTAACAGAGAATTTTTGCCCATTCATCCAGAAGAGCATCTGTTAGGCCAGGCACTGGGGTTTGATGTGAAAGCCTGACTCGCAATCTCTGTTCTAGCTCAACTCAAATGTGTTCTGTGGGATTGAGGTCAGGGTTCTGAGTGGGCCAGTCAAGTTCTTCTATACTAAACTCACCCAACCATGTCTTTATGGGCCTTGCTTTGTGCACTGGGGCACAGTCACGCTGAAAGGAAAAGGGCCCGCCCCAAGCTGTTCCCACAAAGCTGGAAGCACAGAACCCCGACCTCATCGATATCAGACACCTGTGGGATAAACTATAACGGTCATTGCGAGCCAGGCCTTCACGTCCGACATCAGTGCCCAACCTCACAAATGCTCTTCTGGATGAATGGGCAAAAATTCCCAGAGCCACATTCCAATATCTCATGGAAAGCCAGGCAGAAGAGTGGCAGCTGTTATAGCTGCAAAGGGGGGACCAACTCCATAAGGATGCCTATGGATTTAGAATGGGATGTCAGAAAGGTTCCTGTGGGTATAACGGCTAGGTGTCCCAATACTTTTGTCCCAGTACTTCTGTGGCTTTTTGTTCATAGTCTGTTTTCTCCTCTGTCTGTTGGAGTGTCAAATGGTAGCCAGATGCAGTATTTATTGGCAATGTAAGCCATATGGGAATGTTATTAGAAAAGAATAAAACAGGTAATTAACTGCTACAGAATGATGATACTAAAGCATGGAAGAGGGAACATATTAGAGATGCTCCTTTACTGTGCACCCCAGCACAGCCATCGCAGGTCAAACACGCGGCGAGGTTTAAATCTCCAGGAAGCGATAGCTTCACAGAGCTGTAATGTGGCTCAGATGCGAGGCGATGCGGGGGGGGGGGCTCACATCAGAAACCGCAGGCCGCCAGTTTGCCTCAGAACTTCACATGTTCGGGAGCACGATCACCGCTGACAAGCCGTGGGAAGCGCCGCGTGAGGCTCTGCTTTTTCTGCTCGGGGAGCTAAATTTTAGGGAAGAAAGTTACACTGTGCGAGTGTTGGAGTATTACCTGGAGCACAGCATGGGTGTAGCTCATTCATAAAGTGTTATAAACACAGATAGAAATATTTATAAAATGGCATAACACTATAGCCGTGTTTCTCGTGCATTATGAATGCTCTATGAAGGTCTCATCTATAATGTAGTACAGATACCTTTATAATGCATTATAATGGTCAGCCAATGGTTTTGGCTGCATTATGAAGGTGTTTATAGTGCATTATACATGAGACCTTCATAGTGTATTCATAATGAATAAAACATGCTATGCCTTTTTATAAATAGTTATATCCGGGTTCATAATACTTTATGAATGCATTATAATGCATTATGAAGGTATGTGTAATGCAGAATAATGACTATTTTAAGTAAAGTGTTACCAAATATGTTTTCAGTGACACTTTTAAACATCATCAAACATGTCTGATTTCTGTGCTTCCTCCTCCTGTGCATATTGTTTGATAATGACACGGTGTCTACATTTCTTGCAAAGTGACTTTAAGTGTTATTGCACTTCTAAACATAAAAGATGGAGAAAAAAAATCGTTGACACATCCATTGCTTAGTATATGATCTTCCCACTAAAAGCCGACTGGAGAAAAACAACTCAGAAGTTTCACTTGAAAGACATCAGCCAAGAAAAACTAGGTCTCATAAGGCAAAGAGTTTACTTTCCTGTCATGAACCCCAGAAATAAATAGCAAGAAGTGAAGGGAAGTGGGAGCATTATGGAAGGGAAAAGCTGATGAGGAGAAGGGGGGCCAGGACCACCTGCAGAAAACAGCTATGCTAACTTACACGACAGAACACAGCAAACCCAGCTGGCAAAGGGCTACCCTATTAGTCTACTTGTCTAACTTTTGTTCTAGCAAAATGTACATTTCGTTACCTAAAACTGCTGGGCATAAAAGTGAGAATAATCGACAAGTTAAAGGTAATCTTGACGACTTGCTACATTGATGTACACTACCTGCAAGACACAGAGTAATTTATGTAGTACTCTTGCATCATTTGGGGAGAATAAAAAACACTTTCAGGTAATTGCCGTTCAGCCTACTGAAATGCACTGATATATTTCAATCGAAGAAAAGTCAGAAACACACACGTTCCCTAAGCTGTGCCACATACTGCATTTCTGTGTTTCCGCGTTAGCATCAGGATAGTTAATTTGTCAGTGGAATTACACTAGAAAGCATAGAAAATATACCTGAGCAGAACCACAAGGGACAGGAGGCTCTTGGGGTCACTGGTATTCCATACATGTAGAGTGGATTTCCCATATGCTAGACCTCTGGAGTTACTGCCAGCTGAAAGCACTATTAGGCAACATATTGTAGCTTTCCACAAAATACCTTATAGGCTATGCAGTTTGGCATGTGAAATCATACGCCTTTTTCTGTTTGTGTCCTATACTTTTATATTTATTGTAGAATTTTGGTGTTAGGTAGAACATATGAATGGCAAAATGTCGTTTCTGTTCCTCAGACAAATAGTGAGCATATCATGTGTGTCTCCAAAGAGACCTACTATATCTTAACTTTAACAATTAGAAATTAAGAAAATATCCTTTATATTGCCAACATAGGTTTAAGTTATTGTAGAATTCTGATATCCATTGATGCAATTATGGTCAGTATTGCAATATATGTAAACATGTAACAATATGTTACATTACCAAAGGCATCACTCTAAGTTTCATCAATGTTTTGACATTATTCTACTCCAGGTTTAAGATACATTTCTACATTTCAAAGAAGAAACTTTTTACAGAGAAATACAATTATTCATATAAAAACTGAAAGTACTGTTTGCATTTTTGATAGCTTGGTGTTATTTTTACCCTAACATGGCTGTGGAATTTGATTTTACAAACAAAAAAACGCAATATATGTTTGCGATGTGGGCTTTTAACAGCCAGTGTGGCTGCAATTTGGAGACAATATGTGACAGATGTTGGCAAATCACAAAAAGCAGTGCAAGAAATGAACTGGAAGCCAAGCAAAGCATCATAAAGCTCTTCTGACAGTCATTTAAGCAGTCTCATGTCGGACATACTATGACATCACCAAAATTAGTCGATGCAACAAGAAAAAATGACTGTAGGAGTGGTGTTCCACATTATGCCACTGAAGTCAGGCTCTAACATACATAATTTCTCAGTGAAAGTGCTCTCATTCTGGACAATAAACCATATGAATGATATACTGACATACTGTAGGAGTAACAATGGTCCTACTTGCATCTGTGCCTACTGTATGTCATAGGAGGTTGGTGAAATTTGATAAAACAGTTCTGCCCCTTACCTTCTGGAGGATAATTAAATATGTTTATACTAGCTGGCTCACAAATTGAAGCGCGATGATCCTTACAATTAATAGCAGGCATTCTATTGAGGTTCTTGCTGATATTGGAATTATGCAGTTGAAGACTGTGGAAAAATAAGATAGTCGTCCATGAAGATTGGCCAGATTTGGCTTAAACATCTGCCTCTGCCATATTCTGGGCTATTCTCTAAAGTCGTGCTCCAAAATTCACAGATTTAGCACATTTCTTCTGTGCTACAAAGTTTTATGAAATGCTTTTTTGAAGGATTGTATTTTCCGCGATCCTGTTTGATTCTGTGAAATCACAGACCATCTAGGGTTTGGATGGCTGGAGATGATACTGTAAAAACATCTGAGGCTGATCGCTGGTATCACGTCACGGCACAGGCAGATGACTTCTCAAGCTGGTTTGAGAAATGCTGGATTTGTCTTCAAATCACTGGCATCCGTGAAGCCTCTGGGAGACTCCAGCAAAGGCATCTTTGAAAAAAAAAAATCTCTGAAGACTCTGAACAGGCACCCTGCATAATGAAAGAAAAATCTGTTCACCATCAGCAATACTTGCATTATAGCTTTTTATAGAAGTAATACATAGCTAAAGGAGAAAGCTACAACCAGAATCTGAAAAAAGTTATGGCTTTCATGGACACATACGATGTCATTTTTTAGTGTTAGATGTTCGGTGCAGTTTAGATTTAACATGTGGATAATGCATTGATTTCAGTAGTGGTGCATTTGAGTGTGAGAATACAATTCAAGTCAGTGGCAAGGACTCCGAGAATAGGTACGCTCGTATAAGGGAACCACGCACCATTTGGGGAGGCGGACCAGTAGGCGGTGACAAGAAAGGTAAGTCCCCTCCCCAGGGGTGTGTCCAGCACATATGACAGGCATTGCATCCACCTGCCAGCACGATTTTCCAGCAGTGAGCAGCTCCACAGCGCGCCGAGCCGCCAAAAACCCGAAGACACTCCTCCGGCCGAAAGGAATAATACTTATTGTGCGATTGTTTTCTACGATCCGAAAAGTGCGGCGGAAAAGCGGAAAGAAAACACCTCCAGCTCAGGTGATTACAACTCATCAAGAACAACATTACGACTACCGGGGACTCAAAAGGATTCGCGCGTCTACAAACATTTGGAAAGACAAGAAAAAAAACTAATAATTACTTTCGGACTGCTTTCTGTCTAAATGACTCTTACAAGTGGAATCAAACTTTGTGGTGGACGGTAAACATAAGGTAACTATTTTTAGGATTCCTCTAGGCATGTTTGCATGGGTAATAAATTTCGGTTGTATTATAGAAAATAATATCACAGTTATTAGAATGCAGTAAAGCTGTCAGACGCTCAGATGCGTGTCATTCTGCGCCGGAGAATATAGTTGTGTTTTGGGTCAGAAGAAGCTTTTAAAATATAAAATGAGTGGGCATATATTTATTTAGAGCGATATTATCCAGTTGGAATGTTTCAGTCTGCTCTAACAGCACCTAATGATTCCGTGCGCGTAATGTCTTTGTAAATGGGAGACAGGGAGACGCGAGTCATTTATTGATCAGCTTATGAGCATGAAGGATTCTTATGAAAACGCTCCTTAATTGTTTTGCTTATACTTAAGTTCCACCAATGTTACTGCAAGTAGCACAACATTAAAACTTGTCACCATTATTTCGCTGTATGCATGCATATATAAATATTTGATGACGTTATTTTGAAAAATCCACAAAGCATAATCGCATTTTTTTTCTGCACGCCATGACAATAGGATAGTACGATAGTGATTGTAGTTGGTAATTGTGTTTAGCTGTTTTTAGTTTTTGTTAATGCACTTTTTTTAGGTTCCATGTTGTTCTACTGTGTTATCTACTTTTAGTAATATTTAAACACAGAGATGTTTACGTATACCAGTATTAATAGTATTAAGTATAACTTTATTAGTCTGAAATTAAATGAGAAATTTAGATAATGCACAAGGATTTTAGGTCCATTTTATCCACCACTAATAGTTTCCCAAGTAGCTAGTTTTCTTATATGGTATTAAGTATTGTAAATGTTAGGATTTTTTAAATGTTTTCGTTGTTACTGTGAATATGAAGAATAATATTCGTACCCCTGTAAAGAATATAATGCAATGGCACTCGTGGTTTTATATCCTTTGTTAATTGTGAAGTTCACGCATGGAGCTGTACCTGAAGGCTGAGGTCTTAAATTCGTAATACGATCCTTCCCAATGTCATTTGGGGCTTGACCCTATAGGCTATTGACCAACGTTTACAAGCGGAACGGAGCCCGTACCGAGAGGATTAAGCAGTCTAAAGCTGGCCCTGAATAAAATTTTATTGCATGGATCTTTTTTTCTGTGTCATTCTGCATCATGGCTATAGTATTATGAACGTCCAGTTTAGAATGTGTCGAGCAAAGGAAATTGGTTGCACACAATAATGCCTTCACTTTAAAAACCCAATACCTGGGTAATGCAAGCAAAACTTAAGACAAATTTGACGCTGTAGTCATGCAATGTGATTTGTGTAATTATGTTAATGATTATCATTTCACACGCCTGGTGTAAAGGCTGATGAATCGTAATACATACATTGCTCGCACCCAGTGTCCCAAGGTGTAAATGCTCCATGTGTTCCAGCAGAGCAAGTATACGATATAAGCCGATGTGAAATTTTAATATTATTTATTCCTTGCATGCTATATTAAAAGTCATTCAGTTGCGACTGTTAATTTATTCGATTGTTTCCTTACTTTTTACTTTTCATTCTGTTAAGAATCATGCTATTAGTCGCTTGCCCGCTATTTTTCCTCTGTATATGGCAATCAAGCCATGCAGCCGTGATAATATAGGTCTTTTATTTGTTACCTCCTTTTTGAAGTCTTTCTAGCTGAGTCAATGCAGGTGCGATTTTCAGTGTTGGAGATTAGTTTGACTGCTATTAAGCTGAAACGTGCATTGTTTTCCTGATTTTTTTTTTTGCGTATGATTTCGAAGCTTCGTGTTGATCATAATGAATTATTTCGTAACATTAATAGTGTTCTATGTAATATATTGGTTGTACTCTCGATTATACATGGTAAAATAATAAATTATATACTTAATACGACTATGATGTTTTAATGTTATTTTTGTGAAAATCTGTTATCTTTTTGAGTAACACAATGACTAAACAAATTGCTGTAACACTTTCCATGAAGCCCATATTCATAAAGCCCTTTCAAATGTTTGAGTTTTGAACAGCTGGGATGAGTTTTCTAGCCCCATTTTAAGCGAAGACAAGTATTGTCTGGCCTTCTCCCCTCCTCCCCCGACGGGCATGCAGTGTAGTTAGGAAGCAGTGCACGGATGTGCTAGTGATGCTGGTGGGGACCGCAGGCAGTCGCAGGCTGACCGCTGCCCTGCCACAGTTTTGGCCAGGGCTCCGATGGGCAGCCTTTCTCGCTGGAAGGTTTGTTCTTACCATCGCACTGATTGTTTGTTCCAGGACCGCACTTCTCTGACATTTGCAGAGAGTGAGAGGCACAGTCAGAGTATTGCAGGGTATGACAGAGGAGACCTTGTAGTTGTTATGATGTTATGAGCAATTTATTAATTCCACATTCACTCAGCTACTTATGTTCTTTTCTGCTATGTTGCTTTCTTCCTTTATGCCAAAGCTCTTAGGAGTGAGAGTGCATAAGTGTACGCTAAGTGTATCAATATTAAAACATTATTATTATTATTATTATTAGTAGTAGTAGTATTATTATTATCATTATCGCTCTACTACTTTTTAACATTTTGATACCTAATGATGAAAATGATGCTTCATTGAATTTCTCCTGCCTGTGCCAGAGTCACTGATTCACAAAGAAAGGTCTTCATTAGATTATACTTTGCGGTCATTGAGAAGATTAACTGCATCTCGTCTGTTTTGTTGTTCTAATGTTTCGTTTGCTGGCCTTTGCTCTTTGCCAGTTCCCAGCCCTTGTCCTCCCATATTGTCCTGGCTACGTAATCTCATGTTACGCTTCTAATACGCAGTGCAGCAGCAGCCCTCATACCGCCGCTGTTGTGTGATCTCCTAGTTGCTGGACAAAGGAGAATAGAGTGCCTTTTTCTTCTGGCATGTGTAATATTTGCTAATTGCAGTCTTCTGTGAAAAAGAAATTGTTTTAATTCATAATTACAGGCATTGGTTTTTATGCACTATGGAAAGAGATAAACTGACAGTAATTTCAATAGGACAGTATCATATCTATGCACGTTTTCTTAGCATACCAGTAACCAATTTCCATTCCACCTGTTATTTATCACTGACACGGGTGCAACCAGAAACCAATTTTTTTTACTTTATCAGCTCAAGACTTCTTAAAGTTCAACACACAACAGTGTGTATTCTGTTTATCTGTGGATGCATCGCTTAATTACTTCTGGTACATTATCTAATACTGATTAGATTTAAGCAAGGTCAAGCAAAATAATTTTTAGTGTTTAATTTTATACAAGGTCTTTGGATGACTGTGAAGTACCTCATACATCTGGGATGAATTACTTTTTTAGTGTTATATGGCTTCAGATACCTTTAATATTTACCATAATGATGCAGTGTTTAAATGTGTGTTAAGGTTGCTCTTGACCATACGTTTTGTACCTGTATTATAGCCTTTAACCGTATAGTAACCAAAGTATCCTGTTTGGTGTTTGTTTATAACTGTAAATTACCGAACTGACCAAGTCTTCCTCTTGTCCTCAAAGGGTCAGAGATCTTGTCATCTGTGTTTGGAAGCAGAGAAATCATGCTGGCGCATGAACTGTGGTCAGCACACATCCTTATGGTGCTGGTGGTGTGGGCCTTGGGCTCCCAAGGCGACCCACTCTCTGCCCCAAGGGTCTTCCTCTCCTTCAAAGGTAGGAGACATCACCACTTTAGAGCCGTACCGATCGCCTGTATTTCTGAGCAGTCTTCTGGGCCACCTTCTTTCTGCATCTTCTTCTTTCTCAAGGATGTCTACAAATTCTCTGTATGCTGTAACTTTTGGATTACATCTGATATGTGGTTGTGCTGCTTATCGTTAATGTCTTTCTTATGTGCACCTCAGGTCTGTTATTTTTCATAATAAGAGACATCTACACATGTAGAGGAGAAAATGATCTTCTTGCCATTGAATTCTGCTCTTTCTCCTTTGCATGAATCTTTGTAGCCAGTCTAGTTTTCCACAAGAGGGATTAAAGTGCACCTAAAAAATCAGATTCCATCTCTTAATTATGCCCATTCTTCTAAGTGAAATTTTCTGCATATGTTAGCATACATGCATTTTAAAACACACTTTAATATATGTAGTGGTGTGCGTTGTTTTTTTCTCTCACTGATATGGAATATATATGTTGGAAAACTGGTTAATCCAAATGTATTGATTGATTAGTTAATACATTTGAAATATGATAATTTTATGATGGATCTTATTTAATCTTTATTGTTTCTGCCAGAGGTTAAAATTGTTTTATGCAACGCAAATCCTGCACTACACACATTCTAAATAAGGGGGAAGTATCAGTTTTACTGTTGAAGGCTGTGGACCACATTGGAGAATGGTACCACTGGCCCAAACTAAGCATCCCAGGCCCTGAAAAGTGCCACAGATGTGCGAGGGAAGCTGTGCAGTGTCAGGGATTACAGTCACATCTGGTCAATGTAAAAGAGCACCCCCCCCAAAAAAAAGAAAAAAATGGAAAGCCTTCCCAGCCTGATAAGTTGAGTAAGAGAGTGGATTGACTCTGTAAGGAAAGCTGTTACATTTTTCTGTGATGAAACATTTCCCCTCTGTTTGCTGAATCGTTAGACCAAATATGGATTGCTTTGTACAAAAAACATAGGTACACAGAAATGTTATTCTGCATTGAAATTGTTTGTATGCACATTTAATTGATCACTACAAGTCAATTAATAAGGCATAAGTCAAAGTTATATATCTTATAAATTATTAAGATTTTCTGAAATTGCCTCTCTGATGCTGTTTTGTTTATTGAGAGATTTTTGTGTGCTGAACCATTACTCACATCTCTGGAAGACAGCTTTTATTTGTAATTAACATGTACTATTTCAATCCATGAGTTAATTACAAACTAGACAGGGCACTATTATATTTTTGGGTTAACTGTAATTGTTCATTCACATGGAAGACACATCCAGTGCTTCAAGTTTGAAAAAATAGCTGCCGGTACCCTGTTATTCAGTACCAATAGATTATGAGAGGTGCCAGTATGCAAGAAACGTTCCCAGTGCTCTGAGCAGAAAACCAAAGAGGTACTGGTACTGTGTACCAGTGAGTACTGGCTAAAGCACTGAGAACGTCATTTCAATGATCACCATAAATCGTTGTTTATTGAACAACAGTTAGATTTTCCTAAGCTGGAAATTTGAACTCTTACAACTTATATAATAATGTACAGATCAACCAGTAAATTAACAGATTGGAACATTCACTTCCCCCCTTTCAAGTTTAGTATAATGTTAAACAGAAGGAATATTTATACTTTCCGAACAGGAAAAGTGAATTTTTAAAAATGAACACGTATGTACCATGTCTCATAAGATTATAACATGATTAATGCAGTGACACCATTCTTTGTCAATGCCCGCCCCTGTCCTCTCCTGTAAATCAAGCTGCTCTGTTGCTCAGCAGCTAGGTTAATACTTTGACCTCTTAAACCAGAAGCACTTGTGTTTCCTACTAAATCGTCTTGACACTTGAAAATAGCTGCCAACCCTACTTCAATGAAATAAAGAACATAATTATTATACTTTAAGCTCTGGGACTTCCATCTATAGGCTTGAGCACAGTCCCACTATGCTGGATTCAAAAGGTGTACAATCGCTCAGTCTAGGTTTTCACGCTACATTATAGTGAACCATTCTGCTTCTCCACATAAAAATATCACCTTGTCTCTGTTCTTCTTGTTGCATTTCGTGGTAAAGGTAGCAAAGGCGTCATACCTTGCAGCTCAGAACAGATATCTTTTTCAGTGATCCCTAGATCTCAATCTGGGGGATCCCCGGATGTTTCCAAGTCAGATACTGTATAATCCATTCGGTATATCCTGGGATTCCCTGTGGTCTTCACTCAGTGGGAGATGACCAGGCGGCATCCTTACAGGATGTCCAAACTACCTCAGCTGTCTCTTCACCATTTGAAGGAGCAGCAGTTCTATTTTGAAATCCCTCCAGATCTCAGAGCTCCTTGTCAATTAGTGTGAACTCAGCAACCCTGCAGAGAAACCTCCTTTCAGCCAGAAATAGCGATGACTTTGATTTTGGGGTTATTAACATAATGACCACAGGTGCAGATGGGAACACAGACTGGCCTATAAACTTCAAGTTTCGTTTGACAGTTCAACTTCCACTTATCCAGCTCATAAGAAGCCTGCAAAGCTATCATCACCAAACCAATCTGGAGGTCGGTCTGCTTCACTATAACCATCACTTGTGAACAAGATCTTGAGATAAACTCCTTCAAAAAGTGCAGACTCCTCCCTCACTCCTGAAATGAGCGACCCAGTCATTCCAATGGTGCACCATGACCTCAGAATTGGATGGGTTAATTCTCTTCACTGCCACTTCACATCCTTGGTGCAGGTTTAGAAAGCGCATATAGACTGTTAGCATATGCCCACAAATCCTTATGTATATGTATGAGGGAATAGGGTTGATCTATTGTTGTACATTCAGGCCACAACCCATATTTCCAAATCATGGGTTCTGTCACCTCTCCAGTTCCCTGGAAAATGCTGTCCTAGAGAGGCTGAGAAGTGTGATCCCCCTACAGTTGGAGCACTCCCTCTTGACGTTCTTTTCAAAATGTGGCGCTAGCACTCTTGTTAATCAGTGCAGTGGTACTTTACCCGACTTTCATCAACTATCAAAAAGCCACATCGACAATGTCTGGACACATTTTCGAGTGCAGGCTAGGAAGAGCAATATAGCAACATCAGCTTCAGTCATAGACTCTGATCCACCAGAAGTGCACTGCCTCCTAGTGAGCAGGAAGGAGTTCCTCAAAGTGTTCTTCTCCAACAATATTGGTTGTCACTTCCCCATCCTGGCTGAACGCAGCCTGAGCAAACTACCACCACCTCCTCCTTGGGGCATAAAATGATTTGCTAAAACATCTTTGGGGCCACCCAGTAGTCCTCCTCCATAGTCTCTCCAAACTCCTCCTGTGAGCTTTTGTTTCCATGACTGCCATCACTTAAGCCCTTTGGCTCATTTGTCTCCAGAGACCTCTATGCAAGGACTGAACTACAGGCTTTGTTCTTCAGCTTGACAGCTTCTCTCACTACCCTTATCTACCAGCAGTTCCTAGAATTACCTCCATAATGGCACCAACTGCCTTTTGACCACAACTCTTGGCAACCACTGCCATGACTGAGGCTTTGAACATGGTCAATTCGTAAACGATGTCCCCAACCTCACATAGCACATTGGAGAAGTTTTCCTGGAGGTGTGCGTTGCATTTACCTCACACAGCAACTTCAGCCAGGTGTTTCCAGTATACCCTGACTGCTGATGTGTGTCTTCCAAGTCTATCTGGACTCCTTATGCACCAAATCCAAATAGCCACCAATTGTGATTGGCTAATGCTGTTTGGTATATATGCAATTAGATGCAAAATACAAAATGCTGAAGTCACTACATACATTCTTAATCTGAGTCACATAGAGACATCCCTCTTGTTCACCAAGACAAGCCTGGGACTTGTGAGAATTCTCCCTATCAGATGTGTCATTCACCATGGGAAACTCCTGAGCAGGAGAAAGATACCCCAATTGACAGCCTTACTTCTAATGCCAAATGTGGAGTTAAGGCTGACTATCTAATCAATACCAACTAGACCAGGTAACCAGAAAGGTAATTGTAAGTTGACAAAGCCATTGTCTGTTGCCAAGGTGTGTTCCGTCTGGGTCCTATCTGCTCATGCTTGCCACTCAAATGACACGCCACCTGGCCCCCACCTTTCACCTTTTGCAGTTGGTGAGCCTACAGAGTTCCACTGGTGGGTCCCATTAATCCTGTGCTGGGCAGGGATCACTGGTTAGCTTTCATTAAGAGTCTTTGTTAGATTATAGTTTGTCTGGTCTCTACCCACAGACATGTCAGGGGAACATACCAGAAGCACAGACCACATGGCTTGGTGGACTGTTAAGGCCTGATGTACCCCCGTTACGCTAAGCTCACAGTCTTGATGATGGATCAAATTTTTTATTAAAACTTTTAGTGAAAAAAAAAAATTATAATCAAATCATGTACAGTGAATGTATAATTAATCAGGGAAGTAACTTTGTCAAATTTTGATTAGGACATAATTAGTGTGTTTTTTAATGATATGACTTTTTATGTTCATATGTAGCCTGTATAATTCACTGGAATTATTTGCGCCTTGTTTCTCATAAATCATATCTAGGCTTACAACCATTTTGTGCGTGGGATTGTGTTAGGGGAAAAGAAGTCTGTAATTGCATCCTCTGAAAGAAAAATTACTAAACCTGTAATGCAAACTGAGATTTAGCCTAGATTAGCCAATTTATGTCATGCAACAAACAAGTTCTAGAAGAATGTATACATAACCAATGATGCAGCTCTTACAAGGTGAATTAGCTTCATCAGACATAAGGGGTCCATACATTTTCTTCTTCTGACATAGAAATATTGATATTAGATTCACACACATTTTTTCAGGTTGCAAGGGCATCATCACTACTCTAGGGTAACATCTATGTTTTCGAGCAGCCTGTATCCAGATTGTGTCATTCTTCAGAGGAGAGTGTAATTGTGATCAAGCGGTAGAACTTGTGGGAATGCTAGGTAATCGATGATCTCCAGGCCCTGGAGGCACTGAGCATACTCCGTGCCACAGAGACCCACAAGCCCAGCCACCATGCAGAATCAATTTCCTGCTCTGAGTGGGAATCTGATTACTTTGTATTACCATTAGCCCGAATGAACAAACTCCAGTCCCATAAAAGTCATGCAATCCATAAAAGAAACCAGTCTCAAGAGACCATTTTCTACCACCTTGGTAGAATTCAGCAGAATGTGAAATGAATGAAACTGAGACAAAGCTTTATAGGGTTTCTGTTGAACTTGAATTCCAATCTTTTGGAATTCTTGGTGTGTAATTGCACAGCTGGAGTTAGATTATTCATAACTACCAATTCACTTCTACTCAATAAATGTTGAAATAAAAATATGTAGAATATGATTGTTTTCACGCCTGAATATAACTAACTGGACAGTTTATTGTTAGATGTGCCATGATGTATGCGTGTGGAGGCCGAGATGGATGTCCATTTAATTTATATGACTGTTGTGGATCAGTGGCTCTGCCTGGATATTGGTTACCCTTAAAAAATACCATAGACAAACAAATGTGGATTAACATGAATATACCCAATATAATATACCTGACAAGGGGAACTGCACCTCCAATGAAATTAAAGCATATTCATTAAAAATATGCATTCTGGGGAAGAATTGAATTTGTGCTTTTTGCAAGACAACATCTGGAATGATATATTTGGCAGAGAGCACAATATGGTACATAGCTATTAAAACTATACATAAACTTTGCAGTCCATTTAATTTGCAGTTGCTAGTGAGCTTTTACAGGCTGCGGTTATTTCTCAAAATGGTCCTGTTTCACAAGCAGTTTAGCTCTTCAGAATATAATGTACACATTTACATTCAAACCATTGTTCCACTGTACAGGAATGCCTTCAGAAACAGCTGAAGGAAGAGTGTCATTCGGCATTAGGCATGTACGCCAGAAAATTTCTGCACCTTCAGTATGTCCCATCAGTAGTCATCTAAACATTGGTTGCCTCCTATTGATGCTATCTCTCTCTGTTTCTCTCTCTCTCTCTCTCTCTCTCTCTCTCTCTATCTGTCTATATCTATAAATCTATCTATCTATCTATCTATATATATATATATATATATATATATATATATTATTAGATATAGATATAGAGCGATATAATACATAATATAAGCCCTTCTGGGTCCCATGGGGGGGTTACTTATTTAGGTCATAAATGATATTTCAGGAGTCAATTGCATGCCAAGCCTACAGTAGTACTAAAGAGAATGTCCTGCTACTTATGGTCTAATAGATTATATATTTAAATGTAAAATTTCTATGCATCCATTCTTCAGTTCCTGACAAGGTTCAGGGGGGTCTGGAGTCCATCTCGGGTAAATGGGGGACAAGACAATTATACGAAGAAATAAAATTGTAATATATGGATTTTTTTTTTTACAATCTGTATGAAGATCAATCTCAATTCATTCTGTATGTAAGGTGGCTCAGCTACAGTGCAGAATCCAGACCCAAATGATTAAACCCTTACTACGCCTCTACCAAGGCTGTGCACCGTGGTTCAGGACTGTGAGACTGAAGCCCCTCCAACATTGAGCTTAAGACCACCCATGCCACCATTTTTCTCACCTGTCTTTCTCGCCACTCAGGGCCTATTTTTAGCCACAGGGCTTAATCAAAGCCTATTTATGGAGTGTTTGGGTCATAACCCCCAAAACAGAAGCCAGTCAAATAGGGGTCAACCAGCACTGCTCTGGACTTTGACAGGCGATTAAGAAGTAATGGCCTTTAATACATCTGGCCACACATTTGAAAGTGTTTAACTTTGTTTACATTTTGTTGAATTTTGGGAAACACCTGGAGACCCAGGATCTGGAACAAGGACACTGAGAGTAAAAGTCTCCCTGTCACTAAAAGTCCTTCACACCTCAGCCCCACTTTACGTTAATCCAGTTGTCTCGTCCCCTTGCATGGCAGCCCGGTTGCTGTTCTCTCAGCCCAAGCTCAATGTTTAAATGATCATCTTGCGCACAGACACAAAGAGCTCAGTGTTCTCTGACATCTCAGTGCTGCTCTGGGAATACATTATTGAGGAGATCAGCTCACCCGTGGTCTCTTTATTTCTGGTTACCTATTATCCCAGTCAGATTATAGCTCAAAATGAACTTTACGCCATCGCCTATTACCGTTTTGCTCATCCAAGTACAATAGTCT
The DNA here is from genome assembly GCA_026780765.1 of Petrocephalus schoutedeni. Classification (NCBI taxonomy): domain Eukaryota; kingdom Metazoa; phylum Chordata; class Actinopteri; order Osteoglossiformes; family Mormyridae; genus Petrocephalus; species Petrocephalus schoutedeni. The sequence goes on from JAODKL010000107.1 coordinate 24,920,931, forward strand.
ACATTTTGTGAAATTAAACGCCTCAGGGGAAAGCCGAGTTTGTACTCAGTGTTTCTTTCAATAGTGAAAACATCTTTACGGTTAAATATATGAGTTGTGGTGCAATGCTTGAGGTTTAAGTTTGGGTCCAGCTATTTTGAGTGAGACTGCTACCCTTGTTGGACTGGTCGAGAGAGGGGCTTCATTGCACTTGGTTCTGGCTTTGACTATGATGCGAGGCTCAAGGAAGCATGTAGGTGAACCGGAGGACAAGGAGGCCAAGGGTGACTGAGGTACGCTTGTAATGGAGAAGTTTGAATGAATGTGCAGCTTTGTTGTTGCAGTCCCTTTGGATTCCAAATGGACCCAAGTTACCAAGTGTGTGTATGTGGTTTCTTGGGTTTATCTTTCACCCCACTTCCAAAGGGGTTTGGTGAGACTTCTGTGTCTCTCTCACCCAGTCTGAGAACCAAGGCGTTCTAGTATTAATTCAGGGCTGAAATGCAATACACTGGTCGCTGGATAACAGCAGAGTCTGTAACACCACCTTTCTGAGGCTATTTCAATACGCACTCTTCCCCAGGTGGGGGAAACCACAAAGGCTTACAAAGGAACACTCTTTCACAGTGTATTGTGTATTCCACAATAAACAAAGACCACGACAGGGTGATGTCTGACTGTTTTTTTTTTTAACTGGTGTCTTTGAAACAAATGTCAAGTGCTACACAAAGAGCACTGGCCATTCAAAGCTAAGTACTCTTTGCAACTGCCGGCTAAATTCGTTTGATTTATTTATTTTTAAACCACAATTTATCTGCACTTTCTCAGTTTATTTAGGCACTTTATGCATGCACCTACACATTAAACAGTAATAACCTAACTAACCTAAGAATTAAAAAGACAGTAAGACAATGTATGTTTGCTTCTTTGAAACACATGAGAGCGTGGGAACTGTTTTAGGAAAATATTGTCAAATCTGCCCTGCCTAGCCCATCTGGCTAATTGCACAAACAATGGTGTAGTAACTGGTCCTGTTTTCCCTGGCTGTAGCTATCTTCTCCATCTCCCATGCAGTGAGGCACACAGTCATGCATCTGTGTTTTGTTCTATGTAATGCTGAGAGCTACGTACAAATCATAGCCAATGAGGAATCAATCAGCATTACTTTGAGCGTGCTTTGGCCTCAGAGCCTTCTAACTAAAATTATACATGTTAAAGCCTGTCTCTGCTAATGAGAAACATACTGAGTCATCCTCACTGAATAAAGTGGTTCACCAAACTGTAGAAGCAAAGTAGTGAAAATGATTCTAAGGTAATAGCACCCAAGAACAGAATGCCACCCTCCAGCAGCCAGTCACAGCCTCCGTAGAGGCAAGAGATTATCATTTATTCTTTTCATCACTGTAGCTTTTCAATTAGTTTTTGATTAAAATAATGTTAACACATCAACATGTTCTTATGTTCACTGCATTTGTTGGTACCAATAAATCCGGAATAGGCAGCTACTTAGCTATGACTGTGCTGTTGTTAAATTGCAGTGTTTTAACAATGTTGTGCCAACAAAGGATTTTAGGGAGAATATTTATGCTCAGATGCCAGCATATTTCTGTCAGCAGATGGCATGGATTGCAGATGTGGACTGCTGTATGGGCCAGTGTCAGTCTTTATGTCTAAAATCAGGGTGAATCCCTCTTCTGTAAATCTAATGGAACCCTGGAAGGGAAGGACATGTGTGGAAAGGCACCATACAGTAGTTCCTCCAGTAGAATAGACTAACTCAATCCAAGTTCACAAATCGACTATGACTCCCAGATTTTGGACAGGTGCAGTATCTTTTGATGGATGCGAAAGTAGTATGCGAGTAGAAGACATTCGCTCAGAATTTGCCTGTAAACAGCACACTCCTCACCCACAGTCTTTTCCTCTTAAGCAAACACATTGCTTCTGGAAATTCACTTCCTATCTGACTCACCACTACCCCCCACCCCCAGTGTGGAGAAACGCTGGGTCTCACACTGCAAACACACACTGTTGTCTACCTGGGTTTTGTTAATTAGCCACTGAAAGCCTATTCATAGTTCTGATCATTTACATGGGTAATCGTATACATGAGGTGGCTTTGAGTCCAAACCTTATGCATGAAATATTTCTTCAGAATTTGCTTGGGTGGTCTGACGTTTCCTCACACCAGCGGGGATGTGAACACTGGGATTCTCAGGGGCTCTGTGGTAACGGGGCAGGGGCAGAGCTGCTACGCCTTTTCTTACAGCTGCAAAAGTCTGGCCTTTACGTGCCAAGGAGACAGACTGGGGCAAACTGCGAGCAGTGAAAATTCCTGCAGCGATTCTTAGTTCATGCTGCTAGGCATGGTCAACCACTTTCCACCTGTAGTATACTTTTGCTGTTACCACTGAAATTATTCCAGATTCCCAGAGCCTTGCAGCAGGGTCCTGCTCTATGGAAGCACATCTGCCTGATGTAATATTACACCAGGTTTCATATGTAAAGTGCTGTCAGTCTCCTATTGCTGTTTCGGGCTCTTTTTCTTAGACGCACTGTATTCAGTTTAGTATTCAGTTACTGTTGGGACTTTTATTTAGCCAAATGGTTTTAAAAAACCGAAAAAAAACATGAAATTAGAGCATACAGAAGAACAAATATAAAATGTTATGTGCAATTTACATTATTCATGAAATGGTAGAGTGGTCATTTTCTTTTAGCAACTGGATGTGTTTATGTTTTTGAATCCTTATTTAGGTAATTTTACTAATCCATCCATCCGTCTTCTGAAACCGCGTGTTACGGGTCACGTGGGGTCTGGAGCCTATCCTCCGGAGCGCGCGGAGGAAACAGCACGACAACACGGGCTGGACATGCAAACTCCACACACGTGCAACCTTGGCTCAACATAAATACATAAACGACAAAAACCATAATGTCCCTCAAGTGAGCGTCTCTCAAAATGAGCTCAAATGACTTGGTTTGTTTTCTCCCTCACTGTCTATCTTATCCTGCTGGTCGTTACCCCAGCAGTGAAAATCTAAGGATAAGTCTGTTTCCGACTCCCTTTAGCAACAGCACAGCTTTGTAGCACATTCTGGAATGGGGGTGACAACATCCTATACCATCAGACTTCCACTTTCCAATCACCACTGGTGAAAAGGGGCTCATTAGGTTTTATGTTATTTTTTCCTGTCTTCTGAACTTAAGTCGTGAATGCTTTGCTGCTGATAAAAACATTGCTTGCATGTTTTTAGCTTTACATTTGTACCCTTGAGTATTTACTGAAACCGTTCAGCAGAAAACTACAGCAGCACAGCTTCTCTTGAAATTTGTCCAGGTCTTTATTGATGGCTCCTTTAGCAGCCCAACTACTCTGCATGGGTTGTAATTTGAACCTTTGAAAACGATTTCAGCCTGTTGATGGCTATCAGTCTTTGTAATGTTTAACTTTAGGAAAAACCCAACCGCATATGAGTAACTCGCTTCACCAAGGAAAACATTTGTTTTTTTTTCTTCAAAGAAAGCGTTCTAATGAAGGTGGAAAGCAGAACATTAGGTTTTTGCAAACCAGTACAATTCATCATTAAAGCTGAGAGCACTGACAATCCAAAAGACATCACTTTATAACGCTGCAATTTGACTGATATGTTCAGCTCAGAATTAATGTGGTGCCACAGAATTAATGTGGTGTTAAGCACTCCATTTTTTTTAGAAAAAAAAAGCATTGTGCGAAGGTGGCAGACCCACTGATAGATTTTATTTAGAATTTAGAAAAAGCATCAGTGTCTGTTTAGTGACTAAATAATTAGTCATTCAAGAGCTTTTGGCACGATTAATCTTTTCTCTCGAATCAACCCTTAGAGTAGTTTTACTTACTATTTTCAGATTACCCAGTTATTTCAAACGGCCCTGGAAATTTTCTGAAATAAATAGCAATTCTGTAAGCTGTCAAGTCTGCTATCACCTCTTACACTGGATGCCAGCATTCTTCTCAATAATGTGTCTCTCTGATCCTCCTCATGCCTCCCTGCAGCGCAATGCCATGAAAGGACTTAATATGTTAAGTTGGACCTAAGTTACCCGTGCTGTTATGTCATCCTGAATGATTTGACTGGACAAAATAGCAGCCATGGATTTTAACACTTTCCTCACTGGAACAGATGTTCCAGATGTAACATTTATGAGAAATGGGAAATTCAGACATAATATTTGGATGTTATTCATTGTAAGCACTTTAGACTGGATGAATGGCCTCACTCTGCTACATTAGAATTAATTATTTGATTCTTATTCTCCATCATTTATTTGGGCATTTTGGGACAGTGCCCATAAAAATACTTCACATGCTTCATATGTGGTGTGCTGAAGGCAGAGATCCATGTCATACAAACTTACAGAGGCTTCAAGCCAGAGGTGTTCTCATACTTGAGCCAGTTTTGACTGTAGCAAGCATGTAACCTGCTATGATTTTTTAAAAATCGTATCTTTTAAGAAGTGATGTGTTTTGTAATCATTGTTTATTTTTCTTTCCTTTTGGATCATTTCGGAGTGTTTTGTGATAATTTCATCCTTTTGCACATTAGGCATGTTTTGGGGCAGCTGGTCATCGTGATTTACAGTTTGGAAAATAAGTGTTAAGTTACAGCTGAAAGAGAAAGAGAAGTGCATATTTGTTTGTCTGCCTGTGTGTGAACAAAGGTGGCAGCAGCACTGCCCTAACCTTGACATGTACAGCCACATGTGATGAGGTGGGGGTTAGGGTGGCTTGGGGGAGGGGAGGGGGTCATGTTTGTTTGTATATAGGTCAAACCTATAAGTATGGCACAGAAAAAGAAAGATACACACACGTATGTATATATATATATATATATATATAATCAAATTTCTGGCTAGACCCCACATTGGGCCATTGCTGTCATGGGTTGTGGTACAAAGCTATACATTACTGAGTCAGAGAGAGGTTAGAGTGGTTGCATTAAAAATAGTCCAGGTTAGAGAAAGGAGTAGCCAGTTGTTTATTCTTAAAACAGGTATTTCAAAGATTCAAAGAGTGTATTCTTAGATGTGCTGCTGTCCCAGGGGCACGTTGGTGTGTTGCGTCAAGCACTCATCTGGGAGCTCAGTCCTGTAAATGATGGATGATGTGCATGCCCTCTATCTTGTTCTTTTCTACCGATCCTTGTTCTGCCCTGTTTTCTGAGCTGTCTATAGGAGGCCCCTCTAGCGAGAGAGAAGTAAGGGGAGAGTCCCCATGGTCTTAAGGTGTAAGCAAGGTCGTAGGTTTGGTTTCAACATCGGTAGAGACCAAATCAACCATGAACCATCCCACCCCCCCTAAATACACAGAGGGGCTCCCAAAGACTGGTAGGGACATGTCCCTATTGTCCATAACCATATACTATTGAGTGTGAGTGCCCAACTGACCCTGTGTGGTTCAGTAGCCTTCCAGAGAAAGGTCGTAGGTAGAGTAATGACCACTTCCAGTGAAATACTCATGGATTTCTATTTTTTGATGCTACTTATTGATGACTTTTAGCTTGCTAATTTTAGGAAGTCCAATAGAAAGAGTTATTTCAGTGTTAGCATCATTAGCCAGTTTCTCAGGCTGAGAGAGCCAGAGAACTTGGGGGCCCAGCTTGATTTAATCATCAAAACCTCAAGTGTTTCTTTGTTTTGTCATCAGAGTGCTGGGAGACTGGGGCTCCAGAGCATCTCAGCCTTCATTACTGAGATGCACATGACAGCGGTGGAGGGCCGCGGGGCGGGGGTGGCGGCGAGGGCGGGGGCGTTCACAGCTACATTGGAAAGGCAGACAGATGATAATGGATTATCAGAAAGTGTTTCTCTTAAGATGCAAAGTGACAGAATATTTGAATATTCAGCTCTTCAGTCCTCCAAGTCTTTACCATCTCATTCTGTTCTGCTTAGGCACAACAAAACAGGAGGACATTTATTTCTAGCAGAAAACACAACAGCGGTGTAAAGTGTTCAGAAGTGTGGATATGTTGTTATAGAAATTTGAGTTTTGTTGCCATGGTAACATTGGTTTTACCCATAGACTCTTGTATCCAGCCCAGACCTGTTTTTTTTGTAAGCAAGGACACATGTAATTCTGCTCGTAAGGCAAATCACCAGGGTCATTAGTTCTAGCAATATGACAACACCCATAAACAAATTAACACACGCATACATGCGTACAGAAACATGCAATCAAGTGTCTTTGTACCAGCCCTCCAGATGTGCCAGCAATGTGGGAGTTCCCAGCAGAGGTCGCGACCCCAGACTGAGATTCAGAGAACTGAGGTCAAGGGCACCTTTCCTCCTGTTTATGCAGCCTGCCACCATTTATTACCATATGTCTGTCAGCCCTGGATCCAATTACTGGTGTCGCACTCAAACACAGCAAATGACCCATAGCTCAAGACAGGCGAGCTATGGAGCCCAGCCTCACCCGACTGATAGAGAGAGCAGGAGAGCTCTGGCATTCAGGCGGGTGGTGCTGTTTGCCTTTCGAAGGAGGTATGTTTTTTCTGTACTGTCTGCAAAACTAGCAGACTGACAGTGCTGCTAAGGGTTAGTTGACAGT
>JAODKL010000107.1:24927598-24943082 GCA_026780765.1 Petrocephalus schoutedeni
GGGTTTGGGGGGAGGGGGGGCAGGCTCTGGCTGGGAAAGGACAGAGCTGAGACCATGGGGGTGAGTCGGGTTTGGGAGGACACGCAGAACAAACTGTGTACGTTTCTTATTATTGTTACTAAGTGTTAGCTGAGGGAGCTGCACTTGGTTAGCGTAAACCTTATGCTTGAACTACACACCCAAGGTAAAGTACTAAGGATAACCCCCCTCTGAGTGGAGCCTTTTTGACAGCCAAAAAACAGTCAAGGTAAACAGATCCTAGACCCGCATCTTACACAAAGTGTCTCAAACTGCATTTTTAGATGCATTTTAAGGTAATAAAAGAGTCTGGAGGTTTGCCCTTGTATATATCTTACCCATAAGTTCAGCCATTGGCCATACATTCTGTTGAGGACTAATATGGAAGTGAGGTGTACAATTCCTATTCTTGCCCAAAGGATAAATCGGATTGTTCTCTCTGTACTTACTTGGCTATGCTTTCTGTAATGTGTCCCAAAGAATAATCCCAGAGAGATAGGATTTCTTTTAAAACGAAGCAAGAGGCTTGTAGTTTTATAGCCACCTCCTGATTTAATAATGTTTGCTTTTTCATTAGAGACAGTGCGCTGGGAAAGACACAAAAATCCCACCCCCTACTGGGAGAGATTAAACTGTGGCCAGATACAGCCTATGAGAGTCTGTGTGTGTTACACACAGTTGCATGTACAGTATGCATGTACAGTATATGCACTGGGCAAATCATGCTTGTTAGCATGCATATGTGTTTTGCACAGGTGCATTTCCCCTGATGGACTATTTCAGCAAATGTTTACGAAGCGAGGGGTCGTTACAAGGAAATTATCAAACATGCAACATATACCAGTACCTTTAGGTGCTCATTGGATCTGGACCAAATAGCTGTCTGAGTATGAAAAAGATATTTTACTCCAGAATAAAGATTGTGGTTCAGCCAGACCACAGCCCCGTGGGAGCTTTTTTGGCTTTGCTCCACTTCGATATTAAAACAACTTCAGCATTCCTTATGCTATTCTGTTTGGGCCTTTTGCCTTTCTGGTCTCTCGATGTGAGGTCGAAAGGCCCTCCCTTTGTTGCGTTTGGTACATGGCACGTGTCTGTGACAGCCGCCTCACCTGAGCCGATTCAAACTTTTTCTGAATAGGCACTCATAGCCTGAGCCAGAAGCAGGAATCGCATGGCTCAACTTCGGGTTTTTAAGAGCTGTTTTAAGAGTTTTATTGCAGATGTTGCTGTTGGGGGCATGAAAGGGGAGGACATGGAGTCATGTCTTAAGAACCTAGGTCATATCCTCTTACATTGCGTCTTTGTGTTTTAACCATCACAAAGATTTGGAGTGTTGAATGTTGAATGCTTCAGCTGTTTACCTGACCAGCTTGTTACTAGATTTTTGGGGAAAACCCAAAGGTACCCCCCCCCCCCCCCACCAGACATGCAGAGCTGATTTGACACTTAAAACATACAAGCCTGGAGTTGTAGGGAGACAGAGCTGCATGCCAGTCAGCCTGTGCCTCCTCCACCTTTCATATCTGTGCTTTTAGCCATTTTCACAGCTTTGCCCTTTTGCAGAAGAATATACTGAAGATTGTATAGAAATCAGGAATTACACGTGCTAAGCACTTGTCATGAACTGATGCAGCATTAAAATGTGGAATTGTTGCTTCAAAATGAACAACCATGTGTGTGTGTGTGTGTGTGTGTGTGTGTGTGGGGGGGGGGGGTGTTAATCAAGGCAACCTTTATAACTAGATGAGTGTATTTATACATTTGTGAGCTTTCGTGTTTTTTATACAGTGTCTCAGAGCAGCAGTAGTGCTTTCGTTCTGCTCCTAGCACGCTGATTTCTACAGATGTAGAGGTGATTAATGGAAAGCAATCAGTAAAACACTAACAACCAGCACTGACTCTCAACCCTAATACTACCAGACAAACCAAGCATATTATGACACTTCATAACCTCACTCAGGCTAGAAACTCTGCTGATTATTTACATAATTCTGTGTCAGAATGCCTGCTCTCCTGCTGTCGTCGGCTTCATAAATCAGCTCGGTTCATTACAAGGTTACAAAATCAAATAGTCGCAAAGAGGTTGTGCCCTAAGTAGCTTGTTTCATCACTTTGTCGAGGAAGAGGAGGCTGGCTTATACATCCAGCTTGGACGGTCATTTGCTTAGGTATTCCGATATGTCAGAGCTAAAATAAACGGTTCACTCTCTTGAAGCAGAACGCGGGGTTACTCGGCCAAAACATACACAGAAATGTGTACGGATTCATGACATCAGCGGCCACGTCAGAATTTTGTCAACTGTCTGAATAGCTTATGCAGTATTGACCATAGAAAACACAAACTCAGAATGATCCTTTGAAATCAAACCATGTACCTCTCGCTTAGCTATTGGCAGACGTTCCCTAGTGCAAACATTTCGAGTGAAACAGCTCAAGCCTATTTGTCTTTTTTGGCTTTTGGCTTGCACCTCATGTCCTCCATTGCCTGTAATTGTTGTAATTAGGATTTCACCCCCCCCCCCCCACCCCAAAAAATGTGTTCATTCCAATTGCAGATGCATTTATATTATCATTAAAAAAGTGCTGTATGGAGTAAAGAAATAATCAGCCCTTAACAATGGATGCCTGAGAGTATAAGAATGCTTAGTGGCCCAAAGCCATAATTGCTGAAACACGTGATATGAATTCTTTATTTTCACTCTATGAGGCAAAAGACAATTAAAACTAAATTCAAACCCTGCAATTAACCTACTATTTATCTCTGTATTACTAGGTAATGCAAAACTGCTTAATGCATGTAAGAAATTGCAGTTGCAAATGTTGTTTAGAAAAAAAACACTATGAAAACCATGAAATCACCACTCACAGCCTCTGTTCAAAATATCATGTGAATAACATCAGATCCTGCACATCTGTTCTTCTCAAGTTGGTTTTCATTGCATTGGACATTATATTTACATGCATATTTTTTTAATACCCTGTCTGTCCTCATTCTTGTACATGACTATATAAGCTGTGATTTTGATAAATGCTTCTTTATCATAACAGCTGCATTTCCATGCATGGTGATGATTGTCTGAGGTCAGGTCTTTCCTCTGCTTTGCCTCAGATAAAGAGTCTTTGTTATCCCTTATGGCTCCACTGCTCAAAAATCATTACTTGCATCAAAGGCAGATTTCTCTTCCAGGGGTGTGAATGCTTAAGGATTCTGTTTTAGCTGCTAACCACTGACAGTAATACAGAAACAGCATGAGCCCAGTGACCCCAAAAAGTGCGCGCAGATGGAGCCTGATGCGATATACATATGAGGAGGACTTCTGTCAGATTCCACCTTTTTAAATCTTTTGTGTGGTGAGTGTGTTTGAGGTTCTCCAGCCATAGGAGGTAGGTTATAAAGCTGTAATAAGGGAAATTATTCTAAATTATTTAGTTCCATTGCATACAATTCTTGTTTACCACTTTAATCTTGTGGCTGTCTTCCATAGCACATGTCTGAGAAGTTTATAGATGTTCTATAGTTTCTCCACTTGCACAGCACTGTTCAGCAGCAGAAATTTGGTTCCCTCTGCCCCCCTGGGAAGTCTGCTCGTAGGCTCATGGGGCGTCACTCATCCTCTGTGGACACACTAGCCCAAAGCGGACCCCTTCTGATTTCACGGTCATGTTTGGCCCTGTCTGCAGACCAAGCTTGATGGGGGATTAGGTTTCCTCTCATATCTACATTCCATGCCACAGGTATAACCCTCACATTGCTAACTCTGAGGAGACAAAGAGAAGGACTATTGGAATGGCTTTCTGCTTCCTCTCTCAGTCCCGATCTGTTAACTATTCCGTGGATACTTTCAATCTATTTGTCATCAGTGACATTATAGATGGACGGAGCTTTACTGAGGCAGCCCAATGGGGAAGAAATTTCTGATTGCAAATGACAATCAGTGACACACAGCTTGTTTTATTCATGCCTGTTTTAAGAATGAGATTGTAGTGTAGCCTATTTAAATAATGCGGCGCTTGGGCGTGAGTAGTTTTGGCATTAGGTGCTTAGGGGCCTTTGGGCAATACGGTTGGGTATCTCATCAACCGTACTGGCCCCAGTACCCCCCGTTTGACAAATGTGTTTTTAATGGGGCACATTCAATAGAGTGAAATGTGCAAAAAAAGTAAAAGTAAAACAAACCTCTGAGAATACTCATAAGCAGTAAAACCACTGGTGGACAACAATCGTTGATTCCTGTTTAGAATCGGAAGGCAGTGTTGAATAAATTACCTCGATCAGAACTAATTAGCAGTTACGGAGCTAATTAATGGTGTGTGGAGTTTTGGGGCTCCATAGCACACGGAGTGTGGATTAACCCATTCTTTACCTTGTTTAGGCTCTGCCACCTGTGTGTTTGATTTACCATGTTGTTAGTGTAGTGAAAGTAATTTCCCAGAGAAAATTTTAAATGCTAAATATTTCAGTTTACAGGAAAAGTAATGCCACAAGTGATTTTTAACTATTTTTAAACAACTCAGTTGTATTTCATTCTGTTGCATTTGAATTTAAGCTTCATCTTTCTGTAAGCGTTAGTGGTGATGTATTGGTCAGAATTCCAGGTTATTATCAGGTTATTATCTTCTGGAAGGCAGTGAGTCCAGAAGGTCGTATCGGCTTTGATGTATTTGACTCTGGCTCTTTATGTCTTGGGGTTCCCCCAAGTTCTCAGACTATCTGCATGTTTACATGCATGTAGGCTGGAAAAAGATTAGTGTTCATTTTGACAATTCTTTCAATAATTGAAATTATCTAAATGAATTAATTTGTCATGAACTGGGCTGTGAATTCTATCAGTACTCTAACCACCTAGTTGCATTTGTATAGTTTTTCAACAGAATTCCTAAACTACTGAATTAAACTACTGAAGTTTCTATTAAAGTGAAAACATATATGAAGTTGTTATACTTTATTTTGAGTGAATGCATTTTGTTTGATGCCTTCGGTTTGGTTTGCCTTGGGTCCCTGCCTCGTATTGTATATTGGGATAGCTGGGATGATTAAAAATATTCCTGTTTTCTGCCTATATGACTTAGCCAAACATGTGTCCTTAACTTCAGGAAATGTAATAAAACAAATGTTCTATTTCGTAATCTTTAAAGTAAGGCAGGTAAGAAATCATATCCCTTCCAACACAAATTGCTTTACAGAAATATACCCCAGTAGGAATCCTTAAACTTAGACCCAAAGCCCTCTGTGATGCCTTCATATCCCACATGATTCTTCTTATATTTAAGAAAGGCAGTACAAATACTCTTTCTCTTGCACAACTTCTTTTCTTCTGGTAAAAAAAAAAGAATCTTTAATTTTTACAGTTAATGTATCAAAGTCAACATTCTCCTTGTGTAAATACATGGTCTAAAGCATTGTTTACATAGCCTGCCTAGCTTAACCACTATCCATTACAGACGTTGATCAAGCACATTTTATTTTAACTAATTTGCATCTAAAACCACTTTTAACTTGCTGATTGTGTACTGGAAATGTTTCAGTTTCGTGCTTTCTTTGTACATGTAATGCAGGAGCATGCTGTGATGTTAGCTGACCTTCCCTAAAAATTCTATCGGGTTACTATTAGTTTGGTTGATGGACAAGGGATCAGGTTTACCAGGCAGCCTCAAAGGTCCATTGCCATGTGGAATTCCTCTGTGAGGCAGAGGATTTAGTATGCCCAAGGAAGTATTCAACATAACACTAAGGGGATTCAGAGCCTGGCCCTGACTTGTCTATTTTAATTGAAAGAGCAATTAAAATATTTTCTGAGACAATATTGCAGACGGATCATAAGCGGCAGAATAGATGCAGAAAAATGTGGCTGTCAGCACATCAGGTTTTGAGCTGAGATAGTGCTGGAAAATGGGATATCAGAGAGGAAAAAAGCTGGCAGGCCAAAGAAAAGTAAATAATAAAATAAAAATAACACATATGGTATGGGTGTCCAAATCAGATCAACAAAACAGATCAAGGAGATTGTAGTTAGTTGAGAGGCAGCTTTCGAATCAAATTTGTCAGTGGAAACAGCCAAACTGTATACATGAAGACATCTGGATGGCTTTCGTATCAGACGTTATACGGATGACTGGAGTGTTGATTTGAAAGCAGGCATTCCGCGATATGGGATTTTGGCAGTCGCTTTGAAGGAACTGGCCCAAGGTGAGACTCCCTCTTCCTCCTCCTTCATGTAAGATGGCTTGAAGGAATGTGGGTAGGCCCCGTTGCTGGTCAGCGTCTGCAGCGTCTCTGAAGCAAACTCCTTTAGTTACAGAATGCTCTTCACCAGAGAGGGAGACACAATTATAGATCTACTCTGGTGCTTGTCTCCATTCAGCATGTCTCAGCCTTTCCTCGTGTGGGCGTGCTGATATCCTATAGCCACAAGTGCGATATCAGGATTTTCATTAATGTGAACGACCAAGACAGGCTGCCAGTGGGAAACACATGGTGGAGGGGGCTGTCTCTGCCTCGCTGAGGACCTGAAGCAACATTTCATACAAAGCTGTGAAAATATTCTATACAAGGTTGACTGGGCCTTACATTCATTTTAATGGACCATTGTGGATATGGCTGTTTGATACCGTAAAAGCTGGTCTACTTTGAACAGTCAGTGAGTCTCAACAATTTCTGTTATGCACATTGCAGGTCATGAAAGGTCGCCGTGAGCTGATTCGTACATTGCATATAGATCGGTGTGTCGTATCTTATCTATGGCAGCTGTTGTGGGATAAGATGACAGTTTTCCGACAAAGCAGCAAGCGGAAATATCTTGTGTTTTCACTGGACGATGTTGTTATTTCCTGGGTGAATGTATTTACAGTTTGCTTTTATGTTGGTTGTGTGCAATAAGCACGCAAAGTATACATTTCAATGCATGTCTGCTTATAATTCTCTATACGTAATAAATATTTTTACAGGTAAGATTAATATAACAATAAACCGTGATATATGTAAATACGGACAGAAGGAAGATTTTCCCATCATTGCACTTTAGCCTTTCGATATCTCCTCCCCCTGAAAGAGGCCTCAGCCCCACAGGAGGCATAGTGTGAAGTAGAATGCGAGATTAAGGCCGCCCCATGCTTTCCCTCCCAGGAGCGGCAAGGCTGTGTTCCACTGCCTCGCTGCATTAATGTATGCGTGTTTGTTAGCTGTGTGTGCGCACGTGCTGTCAGACAGACACAAAGCTGCAAGTGCATGTACAGCTTCCATTGTTACCGACGTGATAGTGGCGTTCAGTCTGCTGCTACAGCTTTCTCCTACATGCATGTCTTAGCTCAGCTACCACTCAGTCAGGGACCTGTCTTTTTTACAGATGGCGCTACAGTGCATTAGAGGAGACGCCGTATCTGAAATGGCATAATGTATATACCTTCAGAGTCTGCATTTCCGAGTGAGAAGCTTCCTTATCAGAGTCTTTTGGCAGGTGAACAGGAAGGTGATTGGTGTCCACAGATCAGTGTAGGTCTTAATGGGTTTTATTTCCCATTTATTTCCTGACCTCAGCTTTGATTACTTCACTTTCCACTATACAGGATTCTCGGAAGCCATCATCCTTAACAGCTCTTGTGAATCTGACCTTGGGTTTTTTGGAGAGATGGCGTCCATGCTGACGGGTTAGTTTAGCTCTGTTATTTTGATTAGAATTTTTTTCTGCATGTTAGATGCAACCAGAGCATCTATAGCATCTTCAGGTGTTATTTCACTGGTTAAATTGCATATGTTTAGGCATTATCTGCATTATGCATTACACATATTTTGATGCCAGCGACATGCTAGACTCAGTCTAGGAGTGGAACTGTGCAATGGCCTAGGAGGTGACACTGTGAGTGTTGATTGTGTGAAAGATATTCTAGCCCCTCTGACTATTCTGCACTTGGCTGGGAATGTCTTTTACCATGGAATGGAATGTGTTTATACAATTATGGAACGTCTCCATATCTTGACCCTTCAATGTAAGACAGAACATGTCCTCGCGGAGGGGAATCACTTTCCGTTATCATTCAGAAAAGTTATTGCTGGCAAGATGATGACATGTGACCCCCCAACCCCATCTCTGTAATTCAAGTGGTGTGTAGAGAAAAGGGGAAAAAAAGCATTGGAGAGAGCAGGCCACACCGGGAAGTTTGACTGACTGAGAGGAAACAGGCAAGGCGGTGTGCCTGTTGCGCCCCCTGCTGTTCTGGTACATTAATGTAAGCAGGCTGACGAGGTCTTACCCCCCCTGCTGATTTCATGCTCAAACACAACTCTGTGGCAGACATTGATGCAGTGTGTCTGTACCTTTCAGTGTGCTGGGAAACCTTATTTTTTTGGCCAGGAATGTGCCATACAGGAGGTAGGCGCAAGAGTAATACAAGGAAGATTTCAGGAAACTGGGTGCTCAGACAAAGGGAGGATGGCCCTATGGTTCTACAGCATGTGTTTTTACTCAGAACAACATGCAAATATAAATAGCAAGCACATGTAACACTTTATGAATAGAACAAAGAATAAGGTAAGAGGTGCCAGCATTTGCTGTTACTTTGCTTCACATAGAGCTGCTGCAGACTCTATGAACAAAGGTGTCCCCTTTAAGCTGCAGAGCACAGTGTGCATTCAGTATTTCACAGCTAAAGTGAAGTGTAAAGAGGCAGTGGGAGACATGGAAGAGGAGAAAAACACTGATCCGGTCCTAAAGAGAGCAGCATTGAACTGAACGTGTCCTTTGTCTGGCAATAATTGTAGCCTTTGAGGTATTTCGAGACACTCCCTTTTAGCACAGATAAGCCGTGAAATATTGAGCCGCTGGGATAAATTGCTGATTAATGAGGGGTTTTCACCGGGGTACAGAAAGAGTGCATTGGTTGAGCATACTCTTTTTTTTCACCTCAGTAGTTTGCCTTCCTAAAACGACATGCTCTAACGCAAAAGCTACCGCCTTTAGGAAGATCGAGAAGTTGCACTTCTACAAAAAAGGAGAAATACTTTTCTGTGCATAATTTTTTTTGGAAAAAAGCTTTGGAAACAGAACATATTTCATTAAATCTAGACTATAAGGGCCTGTTTCCCGGACAAGGATTAAGCCTAGTCCTGGACTAAACATGGAGAATCCCCATTCAAAATTCCAGTTTAGTCCAGGAATAGGCTTAATCCTTGTCCAGGAAACGGGCCCTAAAAGTCAAAAACCAAATGAAAAGACTGTAATGGATGTTGCTGCCTATTCCCAATAATCTTCACAGAACTTAGTACTTACACTTTGTCAGATCACTAGAGTTTTCCCAGGCAATTCTGGAAAGCATTAGTAATCCCACACTCTTCCATTATCTTCTAACCCAGATCAGTCTATAGGCCAGAAAATGTCAGAGCCTACCTTTCCCGTTAATACTACAATGCCTGATTGTAATTCTTAAATGCCATATGCTATTAATACATTCCCAGATATTCCTTGCAGGATCTGACTTCTGACCGTCTTACTTCTTTGTCCATTTGCCCAATAAGGTCATTCTTGGTTTCAGTACTGATGTCCACGATGACGTGTTTGTTCAGATTATCAGGATAATAGCTCATTTCCAGGCTTAGTCTATTCTTCCTAAAACAGCCTTTAAGAAATTCTGTCTCCAGAGCACCAGGTATTATAATACCTTGTTGACAGTTCTTCCCTTTAAGTGATTTTTTCTCTTTGATTGTGGGAAGAATGGAACTCCAAAGTGTTCAAAATTAAATAAATAAATACGACATTCTGAAATAAATTAAATTGTGAAATAAATGAAAACATTTTGAAATACAGCTTATTATTGTGAAATATATTGCATTCTGCTATATAAATTTACTTATTATTGTGAAATATTATTTCATGGCCATTATTTTATTCCAAAACGTCCTTTTTTCAAAGTCAGCTTTTATTTCAAAATGGCGTTCATTTATTTCACAATTTATTTCAGTATGTCGTATTTATTTATTTAATTTTGAACACTTTTGAGTTCCATATGAGTGCAGTATAAAACAGAAATGGAAATTACCTAAACAACTTACACTCAGTCATTTTTCTCCAGTTTTTCGAGTTCCATTAAAATGAGTAAAACAGCAATAGTGGGTGATTATTGAATGGGTACCTGGTCCATTCTGACATCCCCTTTATTATCAATGATGTAAGGTAAAGCAAGTTCCTCCAATGGTCTCCTGGGGTCCTGGGCCATTATTGATCTTTCAGGGCTCGTTGCTTGATAACCCCTGACCCAATTCTTGCTGAACTATTGAATAGTCATTGCTGGGTGTGTCAGCACTCCCGCAGTCTGACCGCACGTATCCTAGGCTCCCAGAACGCGTCTAAAACCAAGCACAGTCATCTGTGCTTTAAGAGAACTGAAATACGTCCTCTCAAAATACGGAGGAATTTCACATCTCCTGGTCTTTCGAAGGATGAGGCTTTTCACTCATCCCTAAAGGCTTACAAAACAGTATCCTCCTTCAGTTTTGGCTACAAAGAAGGACTCTGTTCAATTTCAGCTCATAATCTAATAGCTGCAAGGATTTCTAAAGACACAAGTGGTTTTTGTAGGACTATCATGATGAAGTATGCAATGGAGTCAAAGGAAATCGGGGTCTTCTAATTCACCTTCATCGGTGCTTTTTCCTCGTGGTAGATGAGAATTGTGGGAAAGCAAGTGAGGAACGGCCCCCCTACCAGCAAGTGTGTGAAATAGCTCTGTTATCTTTATGGACTGCCAGCCAGACTGGGAACCGTGTGAAGCGGTGAGAAGCTGGCAGGATTAGACAAGGCAGGAGGGAGTGTCCGGACTGAGGGGAAACCTGGGCTGAGTGTTAATGGCAATGGAGGAGGGGGTTTCAAAGGAATCCCCAAGTTCATGGAAGGAAGGAAGAGATTTAAAAAAAGAAAAAAAGAAGCTCTTTGGAAAAAAATTAAGATGCCAAGATCAGTGGGGGTGGAACAATATTTGTTACGGTGATGTGTTCAAGCAGCATGCCTTTGGCAGAATGATGGGGGCCTGTTCTTCAGGAACCCTTGTTTGAAATGATTTTAAGATACTTGTGAGACTTAGTGCAGTCCAGTTAAAAATGGCATCCCTCATTCAGTTTGGATATTGGGTTTCCATAGAATAAAAGAAACGGTCAATACAGTCTTGCTGAATAACACATTATTTTGAAAGAAACACCTTTTTTTCAATTGTATGTGGAGAGCTTCACCACACAATCAAGATGGACCTATGAAACCCGAAATTGACTTTCAGATCTTTCCATGTACTTTTCCCCCAATGGACAGTCACATGATATTGGGAAAGAGCAGTAATTGGACAAGAGAATTTCTTTCTGCAGTCAACCTGAACCTGCCTGACCACTCTTCTTGCAAGATCTAAAGGACATGCTGGCATTTTCAGATTTATGTCTGACTTTATCCAGTACAGCACTGTCTATGTCTGATTACACGGAGCACATAGTTGATCGCATCAACTTATTTTTAATTTTCTAATGATTTTCTACTTATTGGGGAAATTAGACAGTTTAAGAGAGAATATAGCTATAATCATGTACATTGGTACAAGGCAGAATGAGGTTGAAGGAAAGGTGGCTCGTGGGTAATTAAAGTTTAAGCGCCTGCAGTTTCTTGAGTAGATTTTCTGCTTGTTAGTTTACCAGGCTTTCAACATTGCTGCTGGTCTTTCGATTCAATTATGAGAACTTGGTGCAAAGTACAATCAGGCTAAACGGAAAATGGACCTTTCACACTGGCAGTTGGTTAGCAGACCAAATCAGCTTGACATTCCCAGGAGAAAACAAAAGCATATTAGCCTAAGGTCAGAATTCATGAGCATGGATGAAAGATTACTGGTTGATAATGGATGCATTATTTTAAATCTGACCGTGAATATGTACCTTGTTAGATGGTTAGTCATGGTTTACATGGTGTTGAGCTCAGTGTTGACCGTAGTAGATGATTCTGAGGACAGCAGCCGAACACATAAAGCCCCTTGATGAAAGCAGCGTTTGAACAGTGACTGCTTGTCCCGACACCAATGGAAGATCTTTGTGGTCCACATGCTGGTAGGTGGGTGGGCTGCTGAAAGTCTTAAAACAAGAAAAAAGGAAGTGTGCTGTAGATAACTTCCTATGAAAGTAAACGGAAATAAAGGAACCCACCTCCAGGCCATTGCCTGCTGCCCCACTCGAAGGATGGAAAATGCTGAAACAACACGAAAGAAGCCAAACGTGAACAGTGCTGTAAGAATCAGAATAGGGCACATGCAATAATAATGTCTACTTTGATATCGATCCCTCGTTTCCCGTCCTTATAGAATGGGGGCTATAAGGCGCCTCTCAGAATTGGGGCCTATCAGAACATGAGTCTATAGTTTGTACCACACACAGTGTATTCATAATAAACTCATAATAATAATAATAATAATTAGTATTATCTTAATAATAGCTGGTCCTGAGCAATTGCGCCCTGCATCAAAAGCTACTTCAGTGTAACCTTCATTAGTGCATGAAATAGCTCTGATATCTTTATGGCCTGCCACAAAAATAAGCCATAGAGCTTAAAAAAGAAAAAGTGTTCATAGAGAATAATTACCATAGAGTTACCATAGAGTTAAACACAAGTTACCCATCCCTATTTAGTTGAGTATAAGTCCAGTTTCTGAAACGTTTGATTTTTTTTTCTATTAAAAGTGGATCCTGATCAGCATATCCCCTTAAAGAAGTTGTTTCAGTGGAAAGTGTGAGAAAACAATTTAGGCCACATTTTTATCTTTAAAAATCAGTGGTACCTTCACCATCTGCCTCCGCTTTTTATCAGTAATCTGATACACTCTTAGACATACCATCAGCTCAGTTTCTTTCTCGGGTAGCAATCTGATATAGAGAATGAAAGACTTTGGATCAGAGGGGAGCCAGATTCTGATTTCCATAGCCACATCTCAAGTCCGACAGGAAATGCTCTTTGACATTGTTATTATTCTGCTTTGTTTGATAGACATTTCGTGCATTTGTACAGCTCAAGCATTTTTTCATTTTGCAAAGCTCTGCCTGTTTACATTGATGTACCTTCTTTGATTAACAAGCAAATTGTACCTGAAATGCAGGCAATAATTTTGCTAAATAATGGAGAGACATTTCCCACTGACGTGTATCTGTATCTTCTATATCTTTAAATAATTCATTAAGCCTGTAAGTTGGCTGTTGATATTTATTGATAGTATAGGTACAATTAGCTATAAATGTATGGCCCTTAAATGTGGGGAAGATTGCACCCCCCTCCCCCCCCCCCCCCCCCCCCCCCCCCCCCCCCCCGCAAATGTGCAATATTTTATAAATCTTCTCCATGGGTACAATCCAAACTTGTGATGCAATAACCACAACTTGAGTGTTTCTTGCTTCTAAACCCAAGCATTTACAGAACATAAGGTCATAACATGGAAGGTATGAGTTTATGCATAGTGAATAATACAATTTTTTAAATTCAGAACCCATCTAACAGGAGACTACCATAGAGTTCAACACAGAAAATATGGAAATACACTATACAACAAAAACAAAACAAACACTAGCCTTTGTTCAAACTGCTTTTATCTTTAATAATCAGAAAGCACCCCTTCCCAACAACTACTATAGGCATTTCTTAATACAAGTGAACTGGATAGTACACTAAACATAGAATTTCAGTTTTCTGACAAACATGCGAATAATGAGTAGTAATATAAGTAATATAACTCATTCCACTCATTTCCTTATGTTCCCTAACTTCTTGGCAATTAGCTCTTCAGCCCCCTACTTTAAGAAATTGTACATACCCTATACCCTAGGATTAGCATAGCAAGGATCACTCTCTCTAATGTGCCTCGTTCTCATGTACCCATCACAGTCTGCAGTTGGTCACTGATCAGTGTTTTTTGCCTATAATTGGTCTGCAGTTGATTTAAAAACAACCTGGCCACCTATAGCAATGGAAGGCTGAAAACTGGTACAGTGTTTGAAGGTAAGATGACATGCATCGATCTGTTCTCCCTAATCTAACAAATTACAAGGAGCTGTTACTACATCAGGCAAATTATCACTGTAGTACCAACACGTGGCAATAAACCGCATGCTTGAACATAGACTGAGAAAACCGATTTTGCTCTGCATCTGTGTAAGTCTGGAAATAGTAAGAAACACACTTATTTCAGCCAAACTCCTACCAAAGCCCTAGTCATCCTAGTCCTTAAACATGCCAAGTCTGAATATACTTAGAGGTGACAGACTCTTGGAACCCACATAATTAAAAAAAAAAATCACTGAAGTGTGCTTTAACACAGATGCTGCTTTATGCAAACAAATAGCTAAGATCTAGAGATTGTGTGGAGTTGGACACCTTGTGGCTTTGTGTTATAGCTCAGTTAGATGGTGCATGATTGCGGCCTCGGTGAAATGTCACTGAAATCATCAGGGACCGTGTTCGAATGAAGGCTGAGGTTTAGCCATCAGAGAACAATGTGCCATGTTTTATGGGAATGTCTCAGTGTCACAGCACACTGTAGTGCGTTGTTCTTTCACCTTGCCATTTGCATGCTAGGTTTGGATGATTTCTAGTGAAGATACTCTGCGTTCTTCACCTGGCTATACGAATCATAAATACTTAGGCACTTTCTGTTGCGTAAGACTATAACCTGGTTTTAATGACTCCATGTCTCTGATGGACAGAAGTTTCTTACTCTCTTACCCTTTCTTGTCTCACTTTACATTGAGATGAAAAATAGCCCTCAAAGTTCACCCTATTCTCCAGGAGCTTTATCCAAGTGCTCAGACTGGTCTGTCATACTCAGTGGACCTTGGGTAAATCCATATCCAAAAGGATTTAAATAAGCCATCTAATTTGCCTTTAATATACCTGGCAGTTGGCTCCACCCAGCCACCTGAAACATAATTTCTCAGCTAGATCGATCTGTTGGCCTATATTCTTATTGCTATAGGTCTGACCTTGGCAGAATCTTGGCAGTTAATTCTATCACTCAGCTTGACACAATTTAACACTGTTTAGTGTTAATGCTACATTGAACACCTATTGTGATTGTGCGCATGATTGATCTGTTTGACCTCAGCACTTTGTTACTTTTTATAACCTGATTGAAATTTAAAGGCAGAACCTTAACAAATTGATCTTTGTCATTATTATAGGTCATGTGAACGAACTTTGTTCCCTAATATTCTATGTGTCTGGCATTTTCTCGTTGGAGACCATATCCTAATTCCCAATTACATTGTCTAAAGCACTATAGCGTTTTTAATGAATAGGCTCTGCCATCCAAGAAACAATATTTTAAAATAATGAATATGCCTGCATAGACTTAAATTGGTCAGTTGCTGTTACATCAGAATGTCTTTGATGCTTCCATGTCCCACTCTCGCCAGTGTGGGGAAGCAATAAAAAAGGCCAACAGAATGTTGGGTTATATCTCT
>JAODKL010000107.1:24954026-25004510 GCA_026780765.1 Petrocephalus schoutedeni
CTTTATTTAAGGTATAACCTTAAGGTATGGCCATGGGCTGCTAGGCTCCTTTATTTAAGGTATAACCTTAAGGTATGACCATGGGCTGCTAGGCTCCTTTATTTAAATTTCCAAAACTGGAAATTTTTCCTTTCCTCCATGGATTTAAGGGAAATTGTTCACAGGCATATTAAACAGACGCTAGGGTATATGTAACTGTATTTTTAAGGCACAGGCATATCCTGTGCACATATGGCATGCCTGTCTGTAGTCACATGTCCTGTGATGGATTATTCATTTGGTTCCTCTGCTTGTTTTCCCCAGAGCTAAAGGCGACCGGCACGGCACACCATTTCTCCTTCCTTCTCAACACCACCGACTATCGCATATTGCGCATGGATGAGGACCATGACCGTATGTATGTCGGCAGCAAGGACTACATCCTCTCGCTGGACCTCCATGACATCAACAAGGAGCCGTTGATAGTAAGGGCCCCCCATCTCCCCCGATGCTCATTTCCCTCCTCAGGCTGCATTTACGCAGCTCACTGGCCACAGACTTGAGCCAGAGTGCTTCCACTTCCTGTCTGCCATGCTGCCTCACAGAGTTTCAGTTTGTCTTGGAGCACAGTATACCTCTGTCTTTCTCAGATTTGAGTTGTGGTGAGTGGTGTGAAAACA
Source organism: Petrocephalus schoutedeni (assembly GCA_026780765.1). Classification (NCBI taxonomy): domain Eukaryota; kingdom Metazoa; phylum Chordata; class Actinopteri; order Osteoglossiformes; family Mormyridae; genus Petrocephalus; species Petrocephalus schoutedeni. Next base: position 24,954,686 of record JAODKL010000107.1, read on the forward strand.
TCTTGGATGTGGCACATCTTCTGGGACCAGCTAGACTTTCCTTTATCCCAGGAAGCATAAAACAAATTGATATGGGACGAAGCGTGAGATCGGTTACTGCTTATATGTTAATGCTCTGAAATGCTTCCAACACAGATCCACTGGCCGGTTCCTGCACAGAGAAAAACTGAGTGTGTTTTATCTGGAAAAGACATTAATGTGAGTACGCCCGAGACCCTTCCCTGTGTAATAATACAGATTTATTCTGCTGCATTGGTTTGCATAAATTCCTTCAATTTCCAGTTAGGCTGTTTCCTTCCATTTTAATAAAATACGGTTGATTAAAAGTGGTTAAAATCTTGATATGGGTTTGCTGGTAAAATTTATCATATCATAACAGCACATTTTTAGTACACGTTGTTGGTTCTGCTAACTTCTTTAGGCTACATTGAAATACTCAACAAATTTTCTACTGTGGATTCGCTTTGTATTTGACTCAAACCCCTAAGCCTTCAGCTTGGCAAACTCTGTGGAAAGGCCACATCCGCTTGGACTACAGTGTTTTGAATGATACATGAGAGAATGGCACAGGATGTTTAAATACCACACTGCCCTGCTGATGCTGGCAGAGTCTACCAGAATTTATCCACTTGAAATGTCCATTTAAACACTCTGGATTGACTGACTGATTGTTTGATTGACTGACTTATGTGATTGACTGACTGACAGATCTGATTGAACCAGAAAACATTATGATCAAAAGCCCATATTTAATAATAGCTCATGTAGTACTGGGTCACAGTAAGTCATAGTCATATAGCAGTGATTCTCAAACCAGTCCTCCAGGAACCCCAGAAAGTCCATGTTTTTGCTCCCTTGCTCCCAACTGCTAGGGAATTGGGAGAGAGCAAGAACATGGAGCATCTGGGGGTCCCTAAGGACAGGTTTGAGAAGCACTGATGTACAGTATGCTAATCACAGTGCTGGGTACAGTACTTACCAAGCACCAGGCAGAACAAATGATACGGGGGGTGGTGTGCCTTTATTTCCAACTGGAGGGAATTTAAGTAACATGGACTTTTTCAATCTTTCAGAATATTCTTTACTGCTTTAAATACCCTCAAAATGTACTTTGGGACATCGAGGATTTGCAAATACAAGTGTCATGTTTCAGTTTTATTAGTCTATTAGAAATTTCTGGTAGATAATTGAACATGTGCATTTCAAGTTTATGAAGTTGATTTTGATACTTATTTCTTGTTTCCTACTTAAAAAAAAGCTTCAGTCATACCAGCTGAGAACTTAAGCACCTCTGTTTCCCTTTTCCTTTTTTCTAGGGAGAATGTGGTAACTTCATCCGCCTGATCGAGCCATGGAACCGTACCCACCTTTATGTGTGTGGAACCGGGGCGTACAATCCCGTCTGCACCTATGTAAACCGAGGACGCCGAGCCCAGGTAACCACTACCAGATGTGACAACACTCGCTTGAGGTTGAACCAGGGGTGATTACAAGAAAATACTGACCACCTTTTTTTCCTTTAGTCACACTTTTGGAGGATTCTGGAGTCTAGATTGCTTTGAAAGCAGGATATATAACAAGCAAGCAGATTTTGATAGCTGTCTTGTGTAAGCATTGCAATGTGGTGACTGTCTTGCTTGCCAGATATTTTCCTGCTCAATATGAAAAGCCACATATGTTTAATGTGAAAGTTACAACATTTTAATACAACTCATCTGAGGAGTATGTTTTTTATTTTCTGTTCTGGGGAGAATTTGTCTCCTTAGGAGCAAATGAGAAAATTCTAGGGATTGTCTAACTGATGGCCAGCGTGTGTGATCCAGCAGACACCACACGTTATGTCGTTTTGCTGCTCCCAACCTTCCGACTTCCATCTTCCAACTTGGCTGCTTCTGTAAAACTATCCACACAATTAAGACTAAGGATCAGTGTTGATGTCAAAGACTTTTTCTCCCCCGCTGCATGGGGAAATTATTAATCCATTAGCTGCTGGGATTTAGGTTCATTTTGAAAGGGCTGCAGATTTTAGGATTGCAATTAAATGCAAGCAGTGCCATTTACTCTCTTTTCACCCTTTTATGGCTCAGGTTTGTGTGATAAGAAGCCTACTTCAGTGATAAGAACGTGGATTAGTATGAATGCTCTTTGCCTCATTATGACTTGCCCTCCTCAGTGTCGGCATTTGAGACACTGAGAGTCGTTAGGACTGCCCCTCACCTCAGCCAGCTGACTTTCACTTGCCATTATCGAAGCTGCAGCTATATCACCAGCACTCAGCTGCTCTATGCCCTGTGCATGTGTATGCTCCTGTGGATGATTCCGATTTCCTTGCCCAAGCCAACTACCGCAAATCCACTCAGATATCCTGAACTTCCCAGCCCCATTTAGTCTATATTTCTCAAATTAAAAATGAGTTGATGTTATTTTTCAAGATATTATTCCTACTGATGAGGATCATATCTATGCTTTAAAATACAGTTCATGCATTGCACTACTGTGTGGCTCTGTGCCTGTATCTTTAGGGTCACTTGGTCAAATCCCGGGGCAGGCAAAGTACTAATGTCATCAATGTGGCCTTGATCAGGGCCCTTAACCCCAAGCGCTCGAAGGGGTGCTGGATAAAAGGCTTTTCTGTACTCTGACCCCAGGCTTTGCTCCTTTGCTCACCTGAATGCATGTGGGTATTTCTCATAGGAGAGCATGATAGGATATCTTTTGATTTTTATTGTACTTGCTACCTGTGCAATGACAATAAAAGCCATTCCATCGGTTATTGATTTGTTTTGTCTAGGCAGTTGTAGTATCGCATAATTTTTATTCTCTGTAATTGCACAATTTCTTCAATTTTATTCACAGTTGGCCTAAGGGCTATCTTGTTAACTGACAAATATAAAGTAGGTACATTTAGGTTGGTGAGTTTATTACCCTAAAGGAATGTCCCACTTAACAATGAACATATGGTTATTATATATTTAATGGTCCCCCTTACCATTGAAATGAACAGTACAGTCATTGTCATAATTTGTGTCAGCATTTGTGAAATAAAAGCTTTGACTGGAATGTAAAACTGGGCACCATAGGACCTGGACCAAAACCAGGCAGGAAACCAGGTCCGGTGTCTGAGAGACCAGATCCAAGCTAAAGCCAGCAGCTTCCCACTTCTAGACACGTGTCGCCAAGTGTTACCGGTATCTTATCAGGACAGAAGTACATTTTAGCCTGCAAGCAAGATACCCACTGGCAGGATGAATCTCTCATGCATCAGAATTAAACAAAATCACTTTCTATTGCTGCAGTTATTTATCGTCACTGAGATAAATTATGGAAAAACTTTGAAGTGGTCAAGGACCAATGACCCAGTCAGTACAGAGCATTCAGTAAGCACAGAGGAAGTCTTACTGCATTTGCTTCTGGTTCCAGCTGCCACGTCTGATAGGAAGATGGACGTCCCCCACACTTGTCATATCTGTCTGTTTTAGGCTGCTCTACACCTGCAGATGCCCCAGGCTGGAGGGAGGGCCGGTCGGGCTGCAGACGTCACCACCACGGCAGAGCCAGTGGAACCGAAGGTGGGCTATGGGCTTGGTCCATCCCAAGCCCTGCCCAGAACTGACACTTTTTCTCTTTCTTCCAACTTCCATAACATTTTCTGTTTATCTCCTCTGTTTCTGTTGACATGTTTGCGTTGGATGCCATTTCCTGGATTGGTGCAAGTCTCTACACTTCATCTTATCACCTTGCAATCACGTCCTTTTCTTTCTGTGCTTAATAACTTTCCTTTGATCGAATGCTTTTTGTTTATTCTTTTACTTGTCTTCCCCTCCACTCCTTTTTTTCCCATCATAACAACAAACACAGGATCAAAATATTAATGTGACTTTACGCTGTGCATGGTTAGCTATTCATAAATATGTAGTTTAAAGATGAGCTCTGACTGTTAGCCTTGAAGAGTCATTTTTCAATGTTAAGGTAATACTTCTGAGCTGATGGTGGACGTCAGTCATTTGTAATAAAATTGGTTAAAAATGCATGAACACTGAAAGGTCAAATGCAGCTTATGCCTTTGTCATGGTTAATTTGAGGCTTATAATACTCTCTGCCCTAAGATCTCCATTGCAGTTCAATTGATCATAGAGTCTCGTATGGGTTTGGTCGGGGATACTGATGAACAACAGTGGCTGGTACTACAAAAGGAGAAAGATGGTGTAAAGTCATTTTACTCGTTAAGTTCAGATTGAAGCCTGTTAAATATCATTGTGAAAATATCCAAAACGCTCCTGGCAAACAGCCGTCTTTTCTCAGAATTGTTGGTCACATCTCCCTCATTTTGGTTAAATGGTAATTATGAATTGTTCTAAGTTTTACTTGACACGTCCGAATTTCTGCTGGTCACCTGAAACTGCGGCTCTAACCTACCCCAACAAGTGAACCAAGTATCAGGCCTTCCTGCCTTCTGTTGGGTCTTTTTTAATTTAGTTACTTTTATTCGTGGCAAAATGTGCTGAATTTCATCCCAAGTATTCAGGAATTATATACTAAATTATTATGTACAAAATTATTATAAACTAAACTCACCTCTGTTAATTTAGGGGTTTTTGAGTAAAACTTTAATTGTCTTTGTTATATTTGTCAGTTTCGTCTACAGGTGAAAAGAAATCAAAATGCATAAAAACTTCTGCCATGCTGAGGACTGCAGAATGGCTGGCCTGATGTTTCCGCTGTTCTCCACTGTTTTTCCAGGAATATCTATTCCGTTTGGAGCCAGACACACTGGATTCCGGAAAAGGGAAGTGTCCCTATGACCCAAAGCTCAACAGTGTGTCCGCTTTGATCAGTAAGTGCTGGGTTTCTCGGATCAAATTAAGGACAAACAGAGTCATGCTCAGTAGCAGAGCTATTTTAATCAAACCTATATTGACCCCCAGGTAAGCTGCATTTACTGTACAGCTCCACCCTCACACTCTCTGAGATCCTTACCACTGTTATAATCCACATATAGAGCAACACTGGGTCTCTGCTTGCATCCCTGCTTAAGCTACATTAAAAAACACTATCTGAGTTTGATGGAAGACCTTATGGTCACAGTAGAAACTACGGGCTATGCGTTTCCAATTGTAGATGATCCAGTCTGATGAGCTCCATCAGTGGGCAAAAATGGTAATTCATTCACTAGCCGTTCTCAGTAGGATTAGTGGTTTTTTTAAGGGTCCGGTCCATGCATGATCCAAGAGTTCTGCTTATCTCCCGCCAATGGCTATATCATCTGCTGACCCAACGCGCCCCTGTCTGGCTGCTAGCTGCATGCCAGCACACCATTGAGTGTGACATAGAAGGTTAGCGAACAGCTGCCTCCACTTGACTCATGATTCATATGCGTGAGACAGACGCTCTTATGATGACACCTTGCAACTATGCGGCCGTATCTTTGGTGCCAAGACTGTGAGCGCGATTGAATGTGAAAGGGGCAGAAAATGCTGGCTTCTCCATGTGGGCTCTGTGTCATGAACATGGTTCACGGCCTCTGATCACCGACATTCACTTGCAGATGGGGAGCTCTATGCAGGGGTCTACATTGACTTTATGGGAACAGACTCTGCTATTTTTCGAACTCTGGGCAAGCAGACAGCCATGCGGACCGACCAGTACAACTCCAGATGGTTAAATGGTAACATTTGCTCTACTTATTTGCTCATGAAAATTATATTCTAACTATATATTATAGTTATATATACACATATATGTATATACGTATTTTCCATACAATGTCCTAGTATCATAACTGAAAATATTTACAGTATTTAAAGCTTTCCAATATTGGGGAACATGATTGATACTGTGACAAAAAGGGTTGTGGATTTAGCTATAAGTCTTAAATGTATTATTGTACCCTCAAACAAGATAATCCATCTCAATGTCTTTAATAGTTATCTGACTCCTTAAATATGTAAAAGTAAGTATGTACATTGTTATCTGAGTTATGCACTTGCAGGATCCAGTTTGGACACAGCAATGCTAATTTTAGCATGGCCATCTATATTGTCTCTGAATCCACCAAAAGACCTGCCTCTTTGGTATTGAGGGAGGTATTACACTATGTTAATTCATGTCTCCCATACTTTGATTCCCATAAGACAACACAAAACAGAACTATAGTTAGGATAGATTGTGAGGACACTGCAGACGACCCTCTTAGCTAATGAAATATATGACATATGACTGGGTAACCTTGCGGATGGATGGGGGTGTAATATAAAACTGTCACTCAGAGAGGGGCCTGGCCCCCGCTCATTTACACCCCTCACCCCTTTAGTCTGAGCTCTCCTTCCCATCTGCTGTGCTGCTCCACTCTCTTCCCAAGTCCCTCAAGGCCATGACATCCTAAATGCATATGTGTCATTCTTCTGTATTTAAGATCCTCAGAGCAGCTGGGACAACTCTGTCGCTCAATCTGTTTGATTTTTCCCTCAGGAGCCTTGCAGGCTCTCTGTGTCTGAGTCTGCTAGAGAACAGCATAGGTGACAGAATTAATCGTTATAGTTTTGGGGAAATAGTAAAGCTAGATAGATCCTTTGTTTAATAATGCATTATTGTGTCAGAGATTGTGTTTACATTTTCTGACCAGTGTCATTGGTCCATTGTTCCAAGTTCTGCCCAATCACGTGGCCCCTTCCGCTCCTTCTGCCCCCCCCCCCCCCTCTCCAGAGCCCTCATTCGTCCATGCACATCTCATCCCTGACAGTGCTGAGAAGAATGATGACAAGCTCTACTTCTTCTTTCGGGAGAAGGCTTCTGAGATGGGTCAGAGCCCAGTGAGCCAGTCCCGTATCGGGAGGATCTGCTTGGTGAGTCCAAGAACAAGTCGCTCTGAGCCTGTGATTCTTAGCGCAGTCCTTGGTCTCATTGTTAAAGCGTGTCTAATTATGTGAAAATTAATGCTTACTGACTTACACATCCACAGAACATACTCTGCTTCAGGCATTGGCATTGGAGCCATTGTTTGTATTTCAATTACAATTACATTCTTTACCCCCTTGGCTAATGAAAGTCACTATTGAGGGAAGGCACATCCAGGACCCTCCCACTTCGACCTTGTTGGTTCAGCGCCCTTTTTCAGGTTGATGGTTCTGAACTCTCAGGGCACTGAAGTGGAAGGGATGGTGTAAAAGGCTGGCAGGGCTACAGAAGCAGCTCTCTTTGACTTCTTTATGTATGTGGTGAATCACTGCGGTCCCTTAATGAAAACAAAGGCTTACCCTGTCCCCTCCCCGGTGACAAATGAGTGACCTTGGGAAAACACGCCAAAAGGAGAATGTTTTGTACTGCCCCATAAATGGAGAGCACAGGGTTGTCCTTGTGAGATGCACAGAGGCCCAAGCTGAAATACACAGAAAGCTCAGTGTTTGGACTATCACACTGCCGGTTCCCCTCACTGCTTTGCTGTCGGCCCATTGCGTAAACTTTACCTTGGTGCTGATTGAATGTGTCGGGTAACTCCTACCTAAAATGAACACATCATAGGACCCTGACCCTCATGCTAAATGAAACTCAAGACAATGTAATATATTGATAAATTGTGCTAATTCACAGTGACAAATTCACCTGCACTTATTAGTGAGAAAAGTGTTTTGCAGCCAATGGCATATGCAGTGCTGTGCAAAAGTGTTTGGCATTTTTTAATGACCTTCATGTTGGTGTAATATTATGGTGTCAGACTGTGTCAGCTTAACCATATCAAAACCTCTCCTAATGTCCCCAGGATTTGCAGCAACTATTGAATTTTGCACTTGACCACCAGCACACCGTGTATGCCTAATAATTACTCATTGAGTTAATTAACTAATTTAATTAACTAATTAAGTGAGTTGGAGGTGAATTATAACAAACACATGGAATGGCTGAGATGCCCCTGAGGCAAGGCTTGAGAACAGAAGTTATACTCATCTAGCCATCCAACAAGATATCAGAAACTTTTGGAAAAGATCTAGTTCTCCTAGAAACTGTACTTCACTTTCACATGTTCTGGTGATCTATCCATTGCTTCAATAAATTGTACAGGTTGATGTGTGTGGGACGAGTATGACTTAGATGGCCTGACTAAATGACAGGGCTGTCCGGGGAATACAGTGCTATCATTTCCAGCAGCACCAAATCTATTGTCAAACATGCTCCTATTCTTTGATTGTGTGTGAAGTGCCCGCCTGCTTGTCTGCTGCCTACAGAACGATGACGGGGGCCACTGCTGCCTGGTGAACAAGTGGAGCACCTTCCTGAAAGCGAGGCTTGTTTGTTCTGTGCCAGGAGCGGATGGGATTGAAACCCACTTCGATGAACTCCGTGAGTAACTCCAGCTTTGTTTCAACAACACTGGTGTAATGAGTCAGTCATTCTCAGTTTTGTTGGCACCATCACAATATCCAGTCACCCAGGAACACTGTCCTGTTCAGGTTAAATGTCACTACTCCTAAAGGGACTTTGCAAGTAAATCAAAGTATCACATGATCTTTTTGATTGATATCACTTTTGAAGGAAATTCACTCAAAGTCTGTGCTAATATTTGGTGTTCCATATCATGCATCACTGTTTTTGATACACAGTACTAATTTCAGACCAAAAAAAATTGTCGGAAGAATATCCCGTGGGTGAATTTCAAACACATGCACGTCAGACGTAGTCTAAAATCTGGTGATGCCTTACACTGATTGGGGAGATTTCCTATGGAAAGCAAAAGCTTCCTTTCCCCGAGTCCAGCATCTCCTCATTTTCTTAGCTACACCCCATTGGAAAGTGGGCCCATTATGTAATGCCTGCTTGCCTCATTTCTCCATCCACTCTGGCAAAAAGCAGAAACCACGCTATCCCAGCTCGTTCCAGACAGAGGTCAAGCAAGCCGTGCCAGTGTGTGTAAAGGAAAAGCCGTAGCATTTGTAACAGGTCCAGTTTCCACCTCCTACCCCTCTGCTCTCTGCTTTCAAACAACTTTGACCGTGCTTCCCCACCCTAGAAACACACACACACAGGCACACTCTCCCAGGAGATGCACGCAAACAAACTGCTGCCGTGGAGGGCCTTAAATTGCAGCAGCTGGTCTGAAATCTGTAGGATTTCCTGGGCTAGTTGCCAGGTAGAGATCGGCATAAGAATAAGCAGACGGCACTGGACTCCGGTCAGCGAAAGAGTCACATTCCCCTCTTCCTTCTGCCTTCGAAACTGAGACCCCCGCTGCACAACTGCCGTTCACCAAACCCATGTGCAAACACGTTCAACCTTTCTTTGTCAGGATAACCAACAGCCAGTACTATGCATCAAGCCTTTTCTGCCTGTTTAGTAGGACCATCCCTGTTAACAAATATGTCAAAAAAAAGATATAGTTCATATTAAAGTGCCATTAGGGCAAGGTTCTGTAAATTAAAAAAAAATCTATAAGTATTTTTGAAATGGTTATCGTAGATGGCTGGCATGGTGATCTTTCAGGTTCACATTTGGATAACCTCAGTTTCATAAATTCTGTGAATGCTATCAAAAAAGTAAATATACCCAAAGTCTTGTATTTTGGTTACTTATGGTTAAGGTCAGGGCTGAGTAGGAGTTAAGGGTGTCATGATTGGGGTCCCCATTTAGATAGGAGCACCAATGTGTGTGTGTGAGAAGTGTGCTCCCCATATTGTGTGGGATTCCTCCAGGTTCTCCAGTTCCCACCTGCCAAGGGAAGTTATGCTAATTGACATTTTTATCACTGCTCATATTGTCTGATTCTATGTCTGCATGTCTGTTCCCTCTGATGGAATATAACCCTGTCCTGAGTCCACCCGAGCCTTGAGCCTCATTTTACCTGGGATCAACTGTAGCCACCCCCTCCCCACGATTAATGGTTCATGGATGGATGGATGGATGGATGTTATTGTAGATAAGCGCTACAATGCATAAGCTATGCAGCTGCATAAACATCAGCAAATTGTCAAGAAACCACTGCTAAAAAAGATAGGTAAGAGAACAGAAAAATGAGTCGCTGGAGTCCAGGGTGGTACTGGAGCAGACAGGGATGCAGATCAGGCAGAATCTGTTGGGGCAGCAGTGGTTGGAATGGGACTCAAAACCAGCCCAAGCCTGGATTTGCCCAGAAAGTGTTGAGCGTCAGGGAGAGCGAGAGGAAGACTGGGCTTGGTGCCAGCTGAAATAAATTCTTCACAGGAAGCAGAAATCTGAATGCTCTCCTGTTTTTATTGCTTTTGCAGAGGCAGAATGGGGAATGGCATGTCTGGGTTCCCTCAGCGTTTTTAATAATATGCAAGCAGTCCCATAAGCCAATTTCAGGCTTTTTTTTCTTTATTATTACTGTCATTCCAATAACCACACATTTTCATTAAACTGAGATTTTGAGACCATATTATCATTGATTCATTTTATTTTTTATTTTTTTGTAATTTACCATCCATGGTTTCGGAAAGAGCACATCTTCTGCCCGTACTTGCTTTTGACTCTTAAAGGATGATCTTCTTGCATCATCTCGTTTTATCACTCCATGTTTAAATGTCAGGACCAGAAGGTTTTTGCCAGCTGTGTCGAATACAGATGGAACATATGTGCACCTAGCCTATGCTATCCCTGATAAACTGCAGTCCGATTATGGCCAGCAACATACGACGTTAGAAGCATTTGAGTAGCATCACACGCCTCAATGCCAGGCATTTTGGATTCAATATTCTTTGACAGGCAGACACAAAGGAAATGCCTTATTCTCATGTGATGAGCATATTTGCTACATTAACATTTTCCCCTAGACAAACTTCCACTGAAACTCCTGGTTCACTTTGATCAGGTTCATGCGCTAACATGCGTTTCCCTTATTTTTACCTGGTAATGATTCCACAACGTCCGTTCTGCTCTACGACAGTAAGGCCGCCAGCACTTAGCAACGATGCAAACTTGTAAGAACATTACTTTATTTTAGGATATTCATCACTCTGATCAAAATTAGGTTTTTTTCCTGCTTGTATCTTCTAAAAGATGTAGAAAGAAGTCAGTGATGCAATGCATTCCTACATGCCTTTCATGTTTTTTTCCCCCTTGATTTTACAGTCTGTAGCCCGAGGGTCTCTCAGCCCGGCGTCAACATATTACTCATCTGTCCTCAATTCGCCAGAAGTTAATTCCTGCTCATGTTTCTGCCCTTCACCTGTCATTTTTGCGCCCTTGCTGTAAACCACTTATTTGAAGATATTTTTAAATCCTTGTTATTACAAACCATACAATTATTTATTTGCTTGTTTTGCAGTTTTTAGCCGCATGTTTATATAGATTATTTAATAATTTAAATAATTTAATACTAAGGCCGTAAAGAGCTGCAGCATTTGCATTAATAAGAGGTTTACTTGTCTTTACTACTAACATAACTTGGGGGACACTCTCAGTATAATGCAGAAAAATTCACAAATCGTAGGGATCTAAATAGAGTCTATTTCAAAGAGCCAAAACACAAATTCTACAGTCAACTTGCAACTTGCATAAGAGAAACAAGACTTCACAATTAAACCAAAAGAATATGACTTTAAATGGTCTAATAATTTACAATATGCAGGTGAAAAGACCACTAATGCACACGTGTGACACATTTTATCTTCCTGATCTGTCATTTTTCAGCTCTTTCTTTATTTTCATTCAGGGGGGAGTGGTCCACCCTTTAGTAGAAACAGTCTGCATATATATATATAGACATTTCTCCCTTATAGCTGAACAGCAGGGGAACGTTCCATCCCCAATTATTCAATCTCCTGGAATCATAGGAAACATATGGCTTCCATTACATCCTTGTTACACCAGTGTTCATCATGCCTATATTTTCCAATTTTGTCTGTTCTGAAAGGTATGATCCTAAAACCCTGTCCAGTTGAATAGATCCATAACCACTTCAGTCAAAAAGGGCTTTTCCTTCCCACTCTTTTGACATGGAGGAAGCAGAAACGGTCTGGCCATCACGCTTTATTTCAGTGGTGACTGGGGAGAAATTCCCAATGTCTCAAATAACATTTTTCCAGCCCAGCTGTGAAAGAAAGTCCAACACCTCAAATGCTGACTGTGGCATCAACATCTAAGATCTGAAACACTTGGAAACCTCAAAGCATTGTCTTACACGTGTAATCTGTTTTATTATTCAGGTGCAGTTCTGTTGCATGTGTTTTCATTTAGGTTTTGGAATCTTATGTTAAAAAAAATCTCTGTCTCTATCCCTGTTACAATATATTATCGTCGTTAGGGTTATGGGGGGGGGGGCATGGAGCCTACTGAAGGCAGTATCGGGCACGCCATGGACGGGATGCCAGTCCTACAGAGGAGTCATACACATATATATCCATCCATTTTCCAACCCGCTTATCCTGTTCAGGGTCGCGGGGGGTCCGGAGCCTATCCCGGAAGCAACGGGCACGAGGCAGGGAACAACCCAGTATGGGGGGCCAGCCCATCGCAGCACATATATATCCAGTAGGTAATTTGTAGGCAAACTGCAAGAATAAACCAGAGCACCCATACACAGTGGACGCAGAATTCAGTCCCCCAACCCTGGATGTGTGACAAAGCTGTGCTACCCACTGAGCCACTCTGCTGCTGTGCAAAACCATTTTCTAATTTTTTTTAGGGCAATTCATTGATTGAGCATTGAGTACTTTGACGGCTCATGATGCCATTTAGGAATGTTTGTTTCGCCTTTGTTGCCTAGGTTCCCATTTTACGCTTTGTTTCAGTCATCTCTAAAGGTCATTTGGGTGCAATTTTTGTTATGGCTTTTGAATTCCATTTCAGAGGAACACACCCCTCCATTCCCATCCATCCCTTTTATTCATTTTTCTCCACTTACAACGGATACCTCCGCCTAGAAAGTGCCCTTTGCCATGAGATCACATCTCATCACATCCCAGGAAATGTGTGCTTATAGCCCTGAAGTTACCGAACCAGTGTACTGATCCCCTGTTCTTCAAATAAATGTCCAGCTTTTATGTTTCATGTTATAAGATTATAATTGTAAATCCTCCTTTTTGTCACTGGGGTAATGTAAATTCAAATAACAAGGACAGAAAAATAGTAAAAATGTTAACCGTGTGTTATTGTGTCTTCCAGGAGATGTTTATATACAGCAGACACAGGACACAAAGAATCCTGCCATCTATGGGGTCTTCTCCGTATCAGGGTAAGTGACCTGTAGATTATGGCAGACTGCTCGTCAGGGTTCACCTGGTTCTTGTAGGGAACATTCATCTCCAGACAAACGACCTCATTTTTGTCTGACGCTTTTGTTTTGGTCTTTGTTGCCTATTACCTCCACATTCCCGCCTGATTCAGGAGGTCGGCCTCCAGGTGAGATACGAACAGTCTGCAGTACAAAGAGTCTCTGCAAACTGGGAAAAAATGCCTTTGCAGTGAAGAAGAAAACCCATTTTATCCTGCGCGGAGTATTTTGATAACAGGTCATCAGTCAGCAGCTATAATAGTCCTGAAAAACCCACCAAAGGAAATCTCGCAGCTGTCATCTCTGTCTCAGAAAAATGTCAACAAATGAACTAATTCTTTTGTAATACCTCTCTAAGTCTGAGTTATAATTACTGGTGGGCATTTCTGTCTGTAACCAACTCCAAATTCCTTAAGACGTTTAATCCTATAAATGATCTCACATCATTTCCTCACTGCTTCTCCTGGTGAGGGCTGGAGTTCATATTAATGATCTTGCTGTTAATCCCAATTTGGAGAGAAAGTGCTGATGACAAGTGACTCTGATAATGCTGTGTTAAATTTTGTCAGGGAGAGGCATTAGCGTTGTAAAACTCAGCAGCAGTATGTGCGAGTGTTGATTTCAAAATGACTTCTTGCAAGCAAAGATGGAAAACACATTTTTTTTTTTCCCGTACGCTGTCCCACACGAGGTCCGGTAATGAATGTCCTTCCTTCTGACTCTGCTCCTCATCCCCTAAACTTCGCCTGCAGGTCCGTGTTCAAAGGTTCAGCAGTGTGCGTCTACTCGATGGCCGACATCCGCATGGTCTTCAACGGGCCCTTTGCTCACAAAGAGGGACCTCACTACCAGTGGGTGGCCTATACTGGGAAGATACCTTACCCAAGGCCTGGAACGGTGAGAAGTCACACAATCATCTTTTTGTCAAAATCCCCAAAGAGACTCATTACACTTATCATGAATGTGACTAAATATCAAGTACTAGTCATTTATGTTTAAGTATATAGAAAATGCCCAGAAACTGTAAAGTTTGATTTTATGTTGATGGGCTGGACTTGCACAGTCCAGCCCATGTGATGTCCTGACACATCATATTCTTGCAATGCAGGAAGTTTTACTTTGTGTCATTTGAGTCTTTCTACAAAACAGCAGAACGTACGTGTGTGGCTTCTCTGCAGCATGCACAGATAATTTTGACTGCATGACATCATTCCTATTTTAATTGCTATTGTAATGTACAGTGTCCTGGGGGGACCTTCACTCCCAACATGAAGTCCACCAAGGATTACCCAGATGAAGTCATCAACTTTATGCGCAACCACCCAACAATGTACAATGCTGTGTACCCTGTGCACAAGCGCCCTCTGGTGGTGAGGACCAACGTGGACTACGAGTTCACTACCATCACAGTGGACCAAGTGACTGCTGCAGATGGGACATATGAAGTTCTCTTCCTTGGAACCGGTAAGTAACATCTCTCCCTCAGAATTTTATTTCAGCACGGGGCCAAGTTGAATTACAGAAATGCAGCTGCTTCTTTTACCAATATGCAAACTTCTCTGAAATATTTTAGGTGTCTCCTTCAGCATGAGTCATAGATCATATGAGACAAAAACATAACAAAGTATTTATTTTAAATGTATGAACTTCACTGGGTCCGAATTATAGTATTTAACAGTGTTTCCCAATCTGGTCCAGTTTTTGCTGCCGGGAGCCTGAAGGGAGCAAAAACGTGAACTGTCTGTGGGTCGCAAGAACTGGGTTGAGAGACACTGGTCTATATTCTAAAGAATCAATGCTGTAGGATGTATTTGCATAAGATTTGCTTTACGCACTTGCAAATGAATTTGAGTAAGAGGTTACAGGTCTAAGCTTGTTTGTACCGTATGTATGTGAAGGTATGTGAGGATTTTTAATGCATGCATTTGTGTCTGCATGCTGTATATCAACAGTGTTAAAATACCTCAGGGCAAACCATTTATTTCTATTGTGAAATGTTAATACAAAGGGTGCATGAATAAGTCAAACATTTAAAAGGCACCAGACATAAACTGTAAACAATTAAATTTGTATAAAACAGGAATATATATTACCCAGCAGAAGTGTAATTTCCAAATGTGATTTTGAAATCTCACGGGCTATAATCTGTTGTAGCAGACAGATAATGGACAGTATAGTATCACAGTCTAATTGCCTTTATGATGAGCTCACCAGTAGAAAAAAAATGCCTGCTTCTGTGTCAGCCCGAGGCAGTAGTTAATTGTGCCCTGCTGTCCTTGGGTGGATCCAAGAAACCACCCAGGAACTCTAGAAACCCAAATAACTGTGTATGGACATAAATCATAGCTTGACAGAGCTTGTCTCCCAGTTGGCTCTCCAATGAGACAGCAAAACCCAACTCGGGGGTTAGCGTGACTCTAGAGCAGCATCTGAGGAATCAGCCAACGCCCCTCAATGTCCCCCTAAGGAGTTTTATTGAACCAAGCCAAAACAGATGCCTACAGATTGAACATTATTGAAAGGGAGGAACGTCTTTCACCCTTTCTAAATCTGACATGCATGGTTAACTGAAAATGTTTTCATTCTGACTGAGCTGAAGGTTACCGAAAGAACCTTATACCCTCACATTTCTTATCATTCAAGTTATACATGGAGTTTGAAAAACTAGTTAATGGCCCAAAGTCTGGTCATTATGTACCTTAGAATACTGGAATATGTTTGTTCTTTCAGCAACTGCTATGACAGACAGCCAGTCCCTATTCCAAGTATAATACACCCCAGCAATATACCACTGGTTATGTGTAAGTGGACAGAGACCAGGACATTCTTTGGGATATTATGTTGGTAATCCTAAATCAGCCTACAGCAGGGGTCACTTGAGGGAGATATTAGATATCATATAGTGCCCATGTGATTTGTAGATCGAGGCACTGTTCAGAAGGTGATCGTTTTGCCAAGGGATGACCTAAGGACCGAGGAGCTGGTCCTTGAGGAAGTGGAAGTGTTCAAGGTGAGCCAAGGCCTGACTCCCCAACTTTGTACAGTTGTTACAAAAATACAAAACTAAAATTTATGTGACAGCCTGGCAGATTCCCCTTGTAATAAGAATGTCACTTGTCTAATAAATAATTATAAGTAACATTTACTCAATAAATTTATTTCAGCTTATACTTATTTTAATAAGGCTCTTAAAGATTTACTTCCTCTCCGGACATTTTAGGTCCCCACTCCAATCACAACAATGAAAATATCTTCGAAAAGGGTAAGTTCTTCCTTAGGAGGCTTATTTCCTGCCAATTTAATCTCAGATGTATTTTTCAAATGAGCCACACACACGGTAAATAAAGGTTTGTTGAGTTGTTGTAGTCTGTTCCACATGAAATATAAAAAAGAGCCTGATTAGTCTTATCCATGTAAAAAGAGCAACTGTGGCAACTGTCACTGACTCTGTCAGATGTGTGGAAAACTGTCAGGACAGTGTGCTCCTAGAGCCATGGTTGATGACCATATGTAGAGTTTTTCATCACTGTGAGTTAGGCCCCTGTCTGTGACCTTGGTCTCATGTCTGTTTCTTAATCCCACCTCTTCAGCAACAGCTGTACGTGGGTTCGGGGTCGGGCGTGACTCACCTGGCCCTTCATCGCTGCGATGTCTATGGGGAGGCGTGTGCCGACTGCTGCCTGGCCCGTGACCCCTACTGCGCCTGGGACGGCAAGTCCTGCTCGCGCTACTCGGCGTCTCAGAAGAGGTTAGGCCTGCGTGTTTCTGTGTGGTCTTCTGGCTCTCAGCGCTCCTTTGCGGGTGGGGGGGGGTTAGGATGGGGGGGGACAGGTGATATGTGATTCAGGCCCTCTAACTGTTACTGAGATTTTGGTAGCTCAGGGGGGAATGAAACTGCACTCACGAGCCAAATAAGTTAATCTGCGTAATAACACTGGCTAAGAAAATAACTCTTATTTTGTAGTAGATTCGAGATGATAAATTGTTTAATTTGCATGTTGTTTATCCAACTCGTTCAGGCGAAGCAGACGGCAGGATGTGAAGTATGGGAACCCAATTCGGCAGTGCAGAGGTTATAACTCCAACGGTGAGCCCGGCGAGCAGCTTGCAGTCAGGCAGAGGACACCCAGTGGGCACCTAGAGATTAACGATCTTTGTCAGCTAACCACAGATATACCCTATCAGGTCAAAAAAAGTCACTGTTTGAATTTATATCGACAAGTACTTAAGAGCAAATGATTGAGTAATTAGTACAGCTCAGCAACAGTATGCAACAATAAAGTGAAGTCAGCTGAGTACCTGAATCTACTGAACTACAGGTTATCCCAGCGATTGATTTTTTCTTCCCTAATGGCATGGGCATACTCCAGGACAAGAATGCCAAAATTCATCGGGCTTGAATTGTGAAAGAGTGGTTCAGGGAGCATGAGGAATCATTTTCTGGCCACCGTAGAGTCTTGACCTTAACCCCATTGAAGGTCTTAGGGATGTGCAGAAGAAGGCTTCATGCAGTGATTCTACTTACCTGTCAGCAATACAAGATCTTGGCGAGAAACTAATGCAAATCTTGATGAAACAAAATGTTGAGATGTTCCATAAGCTTGTGGAAACAATTCCTTGATGAATGTGCATCATAATCAAGGGCGGTCCAATTAAATATTAAAGCAGGGGTGTCAAACTCCAGTCCTGGAGGACCGGAGCCCTGCACATTTTTGGGTTTACCCTCGTTTAACACACCTGATTCAACTCCTTGTAGCTGCTTATGCTACTTACACAAAGCTTTGCAGTTCAGTCATTTGTGGTGGAACAGAGAAGGAGCTAAACTGGCCCTCCAGGCCTGGAGTTAGACACCTCTGTATTAAAGTGTGCAGCTCTTTTTTTGGCCAGGCAGTGTATGAGCCATTTTACTAATATTTATCAATTAACATTGCTGATATGATGCAGTATATCATGTATATCCTGATACTAAAAATTGCTATACGATATAGGCATGTCAGGAGTCTCTGTGATGGTGACATCACAGTCTCTGTGGTCTTCTATCTGCTCCAGCCAATAAGAACACAGTGGAGACGGTGCAGTATGGTGTCGAGGGCAGCAGTGCGTTCCTGGAATGCCAGGCCAGGTCTCCCCATGTGTCCATCAAGTGGCACTTGCAGAAGGACAGCAGTGACAGGAAGAAAGAGGTGGGAAACCCTTCAGCCTGTCACACAGACCCGCCTTCGCTTGTATGCCGCCTGGCCTTCGGTTTACCCTACATGGTAACCTCATGTCAGCATCCATTATACCAACCTGCCAAATGGATGTATATACAGTTTACACAATTCACACTGTGCAATGAGATCACCGCTTACTGACCCCTCACTTTGTTCTGCATTGTTTTGCGATTGTGAGAGAGTGCCAACGGGGCGGGTGTTGGATGAGCCGGGACACAGAGCCTCAGTGGAAAATGTACAGCACAAATACATTAATCCTCGACAGTATTGCTTTGTAATGAATGGTGTTGGGCATTAAGCATGCACAATCTGGTAGGAAAAAAGACGTAGTCCATCCTGTTCTTGGAGAAGTGAATTCATACATCCTTGTTCCATTTTGTTTTCCAGTGATATATGTCTGGTAGCAGTTGCTTTGAGCATTGAATAGGCAGTCTGCTATTGACTGCTCCAGCCCTGAGTATTGTCATTCAATTGGCATGTTCTACTGAAGAATGGAAAATGAAAGAAACATGGCAGTAACATTATTAAAACTGTAGCCAGGATTTGTCATCATATCATATTGTATCACTGGGGGGGGGAGTGTGGACATAAGGTTGGAAGCTGGAATAGGTGTGGCATGTAGCAAACTTGTTTTTGAGCCCACTGGCAGCCTGAGTTCTGAGGAAGAACCTTGGCAGATGAGAGGCTTAGCTGGTTTAGTCATCAGCCTCAGAGGGAATAAAATCGTCCTGTGTGTCCTGCAGAACACTGGCTTATGTAACTCATCACCTGCTTAGCTGGGAGTCTTTGGAGCGCTAGTGCTGTAATTCCCCACTAGGGGGCAGAATTTCTAGCCTGGCCGATGCAACTGAATGCAACACAAACATTGTTTTAAGTTTGATGCTGAATACAATTCAGCACTGTCACATCTGGTATAAGTTGTCTAACTAAAGGTTAGGGAGACGAAAAGCAAATGTTTAAATAAAGAGGGCTTCAGATCAGCCCACATACTGTATAGTGTACAGTACAGAAGGTAGAAGTCATCTTCTCAAAATGCTGTTCTTGGAAGTATTTTGAACTATTAATTGATGTATGAATGATTAACATTTTGTAAACATTTGAATTCCATTGTTTTCATTTTGAGAAATATTCCTAGATATTCTTCTGCCTTGAAAAATTTCTGATGAGGCCCTAAAGGTCCTTAAGAGCACACATTCTCTTTCTTTGGCTCTTCTAAACTTATTTCACATCCCCAGATGCGATCAGATGGACGGGTGCTGAAAACTGACCAGGGCCTGCTGCTGCGATCTCTTCAGCCGTCCGATGCAGGGGTTTACCAGTGTACTTCCACTGAGAAGAACTTCAAACACACGCTGCTCAAGTTGCAGCTGGTGGTGCTGTCCAGCCGGGCCGTTAACAACATCCTGATGGAGAACGGTTGGCAGACAGCAATAGCACCCCCACTTCCCTCCAGCCCGTGGACACCCAGCGCGGGTCAGTACAAGGACCTCCTGACCATCCTCAGCCAGCCAGAGATGGGCCTTATCAATCAGTACTGCTTGGATTACTGGCAGCTGGGTAACACGGGCTTCATGGACCCCGTGATGGGTAGCATCAGAGCGAAGGACTTGAAGGAACTGAAGGAGCAGAAGAAGTCACGCAACCGCCGGAATCACGGGGGGCACCCTTGGGCACAGGAGACATGAGAATGCCAAAAACACGCCGCGACAAAGACTCGTACATGTGAGGAAGCTCCATTGCTCAAAAACAGAAAAAAAAACAGCCTGAAGCAACCTGAGTCAAACACACAAGTTCAAGTTCATGTCAACAGTGACAAAAATATTACACAGTATTTATTGTAGGTTGTATATAGTATGATTCTGTGGATTTCTTTGTTGAAAAAGTACAAAAAGGCTCATTTTGTATAGGTACTTTTTCAGCTAAACTACAATAATAATAATAATTGATAAAGGTTATTATTATTATCCTCACTATATAAAAGAGCTGCATCCCATTTTAAAAGATTTGCCATTTTTGAATCATAATTGAAAACTAATTCTTTGCATAATAATTGGAATAATAATTAAAGGAAACAGGAGACTGTATGAGGTTTGGGTTTGGCTTAGGTTTACATCTTTCTGGGAGTTTCTGTAACTGACACTTTGCCTGAGCCCAGATCAAATTTGCAATAATATTTTGCATCACAAGGGAGGCACACAGGAAAATCTGCGATGCTGGGATGCAGGGTCTTAGGGACGGAAGCAAAACTTGATGTTTTATAATTTCGTCTAGACTTCAGGCAGCTGTAATGTTGTCATCTCTGCATTTCTCAAGTACAGTAACTTAAACTAACCAAACTGAACCAAAAGTGTAATGTAATGTAACCTAACATATCAGTTTGGTATGACTGTTTTGTTTTCTTTTCTGAACAGGTTTTTATCTGCCTTAGTGTCCACAGTTGTTACTTTCATATTCGTGAACCCAACTGCTTCCAAACAAATAGCAATGAATTTGTTTCTGTTGTGTGTATATATTCTCAATATTGTACCTGTGAGAGCATCATTTTTTCAGTCAGATCAGCTACTGAATATGGCAATGAAACTACCAATGCTGTGAAACTGCATGATATTTCTGATGTGTCTTTAAAAACTGACTCATCTGTGGCATATACATTGAATAATGCATTAAGAAAAACCTCATTAAACACCAGAGCTTCCTTTCTGAGAAGGAAAAGCAGCGCAGAGGTATTTAAATTCCCAGCTGATGGTCTGGTTTTGGGATCTAGGAGCAATATAGTAAGGAATGTCTTTAAGAATTTCGACATGGGATAATATATGTCTGTAAAAGCATGAAGCAGCATAGTACAAAATGTGACATTACATTAACATCAAAAGCCAGTGCACTTTTGCCCATACTTGTACAGGGTAATATTTTTAAAGCATTCATTTGTCCCTTTAGCTGATAGCAGGACACCAGAATCTGTACCGTTAGATCCATGAACATGTGGTGATCCACAACTGGGCTTCCACAGGCATGTCATGGACCTTGCAGACAGTCTTAAACATGTCAATATGGGTTAAATTAAGATAAAGCGGTCCATAATTTATCAAAGCCTGTGCAATATTCTTCTCACACTTTCAAACTGGTGAAATCTGAATGTTGACCTGTGCAATGCGGTCAAGAAGTAGCAGCAGTCTGGTCCGGAGGTAGATACCCTTCCATTTGAATGGCTTGGGAAGTCCGTGGCTGACTTTTAACATTGCCTGTCCAGTTGCACAAAATAGTGAATATTATAAAAAGCACAAATGAGCAGGAATAAAGAGAGGTGGCGCTGGTCGACTTGGCAGCATTGCTGATGTTTACCATACTGTTCTGAAAGGAAGCAGTTCAAATTCTCATAGACACTTTGGTTCCATGTGTAGAACCTCAATGTATATACACACCTAGAACGTTTAACCTGAGTGTGACACATACCAAAATGTTGGGAAGCTGGCTTTTCATTGTGTGCATGAAATGTACCTGTACTGTATATACAAGTGAAACAAAAAGCTATATTGCGGTTTTTTTTTTTAGTTATTTTTTCTTTGATGTTCCTTAAATAACAGATATCGAATGTTTGTTATTTTATGTGAAAAATGTCAATACTTGGCCCTAGAGACTGGTACAATGTGATAAAGTCATATTCTATGCTGTGGCTAAAATGGGCCAAAGTCAGTTTTTTCAGTGTTTGGTATCTTTAATTTCCCCTGTTTTACATCACAGGATAAAACAGAGGGCTACAAGGAAAAGATGTACAATTTCTTCGAATTTTTACAACATGCCTTTAGCTTTTTTTCGGTAGGTGGTATTGGTTTCTTAAGGAAGAGTGTGCAAATGCTCAGACTCAATGCACAGGTGTTGTAATGACATATCTATGACTTTTCTTTTCCCCTTTTCATTGTTGATGTTGCTAACTAATAAATGAAAGCTCTATATTTATAAGAACGGAATGATCTCCTCCTGCTTCAGATGTATTTTAAATGAGGCAGTACACGAAATTGTGGAAGCGATGAGCTGCCTCGTTCCCTTAAAGTTCATTCATAAAAAATATCCAAAATGCTGGGAAGCACATTGAGCTAATGTCACATAATGGTGCAGTTTAGTACACTATCACCACTTATTCTAGTGAGAGTCACAGGGGACCTGGAACCTATTCGAGAAAGCACTGAGCACAAGCAAGGCTGTATCCTGAATGGGATCACAGGAAACACACACAATGGCCAATTAACTTCACCACATGTCTTTGACCTGCGACAAGCAACCTGCACAGCACAAGGGGGATCATGCAGACTCCCCAGTCACACAGAATACAGGAGGGATTCAAATCCTGTTAATATAATGTCTCAAGTGTGGGACAACGGGTACAAAATGTGTATGAAAATTGGTTCTTAAATGGACACTGGATTTAATGTTTTGAAACAGGATAATCCTATAATATATGGGATGGGTGCCAACTCTACCTACAGCATAAAATGCTGCCGCAACAAGCAGAAAGAAAGTGGGGGCCCCTATGGCTCAGGGCCCCAGGCTGCAGCCCAGGTTAGCCTGCGCATACAGTAAGTCTGGCCTTGGCCACCTCTACAGCACTGTCACCACAGAGGTTAAATATGACAAGCAGTGTATGACAACAGATACCTCCTTCTTATGCAGTCAGGCTGCATCCCAGCATTGGCAGTGGTGGCCTAATACTTAGGGATTGAAAGTTTGCTGGTTTGATTCCCTGAGCAAGGTACCCCTGATGTACCCTGAGCGAGGGACCGCCCTCAGGCATTGCTCCCCTGGTGCAGCCCAGTTTGCTGCCCAATGCTATATCGCAGAGGAAACATTTTACTTTTTAGCACTCTGTGCTGTGGCATATCGCCAATGATAGTTAATCACATTCACTTATTCCTGAGCTAAATGTCCCAGGTTAATGTTTCATAATAAAAGTAAAGTTGAACAGATTTCAAATTTTAAAAATCCTCTAAAACAGGGGTACCCAATACGTCGATCGCGATCGACCAGTAGATCGCGAAGGTAGTGCGGGTAGATCGCGCGACATTCAGAAAAACTGTTTTAGATGTTAGCCAGTCATCCATCCTCCCTTTGGCATTCGCCACTTGATTGATGTAAAGCGTGGCCAGTCTGCTGTTGCTTAAAACTTTGTTACATTAGGTTGCAATAACAACGCGTCTCTTCTAACGTATCGTGAAGATCCCGCGGGTCACTACACAGAAAACGGGAATGTATTTCGAGCTAATGGAAAACTCCAGCGGGCAAAGTGACCCAGCTAGCCTTCCAATTAATATACACTACAAAAAGTATATAAAAGAATGAGTCTGGGAGCCGTAAGAAACCTATAAATGTATGAAACCGTATGTATGTAAGAAACCGTAAATATTTAAACAAAGTTTCCATATCTATACAATGTATATGACAATGGCTTCATTCTTTTACACATCAATTAGCAACTCTTCCAAAAATGGTTCTTCTGGCTGAAGTATGTGGGCCAGGCAGACATTTGTAATTCAATGCTAACTACTGGCACATTTCATTTCAAGTCTGTACAAGAACTCTCTAAAATAGCTACCTTTCAATAAAGAACATTTATGAGCATTCTAGTATTAAGTGTAAGCTCATGACTTAATTTTATTATGCTCAAATTTATTTTTTGACAATCAATTTCCCTCAGCTTCCTCCTTGCTGCTTTAGAGGACGCATAGCGAATTAAGCTCCCCCGTCCATCCGCAGATTGGGGTCAGCGCGATCTATTCGGTGAAAGTATAAAGCTCTTTAGCTACCTCACAAAATCTCAGCTTCTACTTCAAAGAAGGGAAAAAAATCTTTGGTGAAGATACTGCGAAAATAAATAAAAAAAAAACTGTTACCATGGATACCTTCAAATCCAAACTTCATATTGTAGAACTAATGATAAATTAGGGGTTTCGATAGAAGTGTCACCACATCATGTGAAAGTTCCCAGGGAACTGATTTGAGCCTGACAGAAAAAGACAATAGCACATTCATTACATGCAGACGTGTTTCTTGCATTATATGGAACTAGAGGTTATTCAAGAAAAACTTCTTCCATTTTTTTCAGTGCTATGACATTCTTTCTACAAAGACTTGTGTGGCTTCTATTAGGACGAATATTCCTCCTAGAAGCATATTTGATTTGAACATGTGCGATGCTGTATCACATAAAATCTGACAAAAGTTTGTAAAATTGCAATAATTTATAGAATTTTCCAATTTCTAGATATTCTGTACCCTGTGTCAAAATTTATTTTAGTAGACAGAGTGGTTTTGCTCTTTTTCAGACTGAATTCTCTATGCGCATGGTGCAGTACAGACGCATGAGGGCCACGGTAGAGATAAGCACTTGATCCGAATTACCATCTCTTCACTGTGCACCTTCTGCTGAGCACAGCAAAGTCTCTCTAAATC
Organism: Petrocephalus schoutedeni; assembly: GCA_026780765.1. Taxonomy (NCBI): domain Eukaryota; kingdom Metazoa; phylum Chordata; class Actinopteri; order Osteoglossiformes; family Mormyridae; genus Petrocephalus; species Petrocephalus schoutedeni. The sequence goes on from JAODKL010000107.1 coordinate 24,979,562, forward strand.
TTATGTTATTCACCAGTGCCACCACCCACCCCAGCACCCATACCTCAGCCTCCTTGTGTCCCACCACTCCCCCTGTCCTCCCTTATCATTGGGTGATTGAAGTCAGGTGGTCACAGGGATCCCCCAACATCGCGCTACGATGTGAAAGTCTCACAGGCCAATGGCAAGCAGTTGATGTCAGAGCTGCATCACTGACAGGGCCTCCAGACAGCGGACTAGACCTTCAGGACTTGAGAGGGTCATCCACCTGTGAAGTGACCATTTCCAGAAAGGCGGAATGGGAGCAGGGGCGAGTGCGGAGGAGAAACACTCCAGGGAACTGGAGAAGAAGCTGAAGGAGGATGCTGACAAGGATGCCAGGACTGTCAAGCTACTTCTGCTGGGTAAAGTCTTCTATTACCCCAAAGACAGCAGTGTTCCTCACAGCAATGAAAGGGTTTATAGTGCATTATAGGGCTTATAATATGGCCTGCAGGACATTTATTGCTCCTGTTTGACAAAGAGAGAATACAATGTCTTAAAGTTTGTCTTGATATTGTGTTGAGAAACACTGGTGCTAAGGTAAATCCAACGAATGACGATGCCAATCAAAAAATAACACTCTTCTTATATAAATAAAGGTCTATCTTCAGTATTCCAAATCTCTCTCAATGGCCCATCATAGAACTAGAATATTGTATCTATTTTCTGTTGGCCCCAAAAAAAAAGCATAAAGCTAATCTAATGTATGTTATCAAAAGAATTAATAACAATTTGATGGCTGTTGGAAGTTTTGTTGTAATTTTCCATCATGAATTTACAGCAGTATATGGAATTTCTAAGTGAGCCTAACAAGTCACACTCTGGCAGGCCTGATCAGAGATAAATAGGTTGTTACTTTGTTACTTCCGAGGAAACGACTTGTACTTGTGAAGTGTTTCGATATGTTATATAATTTTACCATATGCCTTATTTAATGGAAAACCTACTTAGTCCACAAGTCATTAGTCAAAAAAGGATCAATATATTTTCAGATCAGGAACCAAGAAAATACTTTCCCTTTACCGGTACAGAATTCCATGTTTTGCTAACCCTCAAACAACTGCTGAACAATTGAGCAATTTCTGAAATACAGATGTTTTCCATACACAATCAACCCAGGCATTCTGTGTCTTGCTGTTCCATCTAATAATACCTCATTGGGTCTTGGGTTGATTGGGTTGATTAAATCAGGTGAGCATAAATATGCAGCTTAAGAGGGCAATCTGTCCTCACACTTATCATTATTAGCTCTGTAAAAACTTCTGGACATAAAGAATTTAACCTTCTACAAAATCAAGTTCTTTGCAAATCTTGTTAAATAAGTAAATCAAAACAAGATTTAGTAGCCAAGCCTGGCCCATAAGAGAAGCTTGTAAAATAATCTGATAATCAGCACTAACTCATCACACACTGAAGAGGTAACGAAGAGAGACAGCCATAACCAACTAACTAAGACGCCCTTTGCTGACGCAGAGGAAACAGAAGAAAAGGCTTCATGGATGTCAAAGCCTTTCTTTTTCTATTTTTATCCACGTAATGCAAGAAATTAAAGTAATATAAATTATTATGTGAGAAACTGCATATCAGTTCCTGAAACATGTTACCTTCTAATAGTTAAATCATTCTATTTCTAGGATATTGCATAGATGGATTGAAACAATTATTGTTTGAATCTAGAGTGGGTTTGCACATACCTATCAGCACTTCTGGACCATCAAAACATGTACACCTTACATTAATAAGTGAAAGCTATCTAGTCAGAGGGAGATTTGGAGATTTGGGTCAGGGATAGAGAGCATTAAATGCCTCCACCTGCCGCCCCCCCCCCGACCCAACCGCTCACCTATCCCCTGACGTCAGCTATACCGTGTTTATCTTTCATGAGATTAGGATGAAAAACTTGCCATATCTTATAGAAGGCTACCCTACCCTTACTATTCCAAAGCATAGTAAATATATATAGCCACAAATTTAATGATTTATAAAGAGAAAAATCCTGTATTAAATTCAATTTCATTTCAATTCAATGTATTTTTATATAGCACCCCTTACAAAAGTGTAGCCCCAGGCCCTTTTACATGGGTGTGTAGGGATACATTACCATATACAAAACAGAGTAGAACAGGGAAAATTGAATTATACTGAACTTCACATATAATTTTTTACCACCAACCCTGAACCTGCTACCGTCTTAGACTTTAGGCCGCAGTCGTGCCTTTGTTCCCTGTAAGGCTTGTCTAGGTCTGCAATCTTTTCTCAAGGTCCTCAGGCCCACTCCCCTTTTCAAACCCACATATGTAGACAGAATGCTAACTGTAGGTTTTCATTAAAAAAAATCAAGAACCTCAATATATTTAAATTCACCATGAATGAAATGCATTGGGGCTATTACTAATAACAATAGATCTCAATGGTTATGAAATATACTATGCAAAACATGAAAAAAAGGCAATGAGAGAGCAATACTGACCTCTAGTGGCAATTAAATACATTGCTTAGATTTAGCCAAGATTTTTTATACATATTTGTATAAATATATAGTATTGATAATACTTCCATTTTCTTGATTATTCCAGGGGCTGGTGAATCTGGTAAAAGCACAATTGTCAAACAAATGAAGTGAGTATCACAGAAATTCATATAGTTGGTGTCACATGATCAGCTATACAAATTATTTGTTTAACACACTCTATGAACGTAATTGTGCCCACATAGAATTATCCACAAAGATGGTTATTCACTTGAAGAGTGCTTGGAGTTCATTACCATCATCTACAGCAACACCTTGCAGTCCATCATGGCCATTGTTAAGGCCATGACTACTCTCAACATCAGCTATGGTGACGCTGCCCAACAGGTAATTTGGGTGACAAGAAAGTCTATCATACAACCAAGCATCATAAACCTATCAGAGGCTCTACTGCTGTTACACATAGGCTGAAATAAACAGATCTGGCAGCATTAACTATATTATGAAGAATTCACTATATTATAAAGTTCAAATGTCTTTATCTGACCAGTTAAATCCATTTTTCTGAGGTAGTACATATAAATATGGACTTTGTGCTCTCAGGATGATTCCAGGAAGTTGATGCATCTAGCAGACACCATCGAGGAAGGTTCCATGCCAAAGGAGCTGGCTGAGATCATCATGCGTCTCTGGAAAGACTCGGGTATCCAGGCCTGCTTCGACAGAGCCTCTGAGTACCAGCTGAACGACTCTGCTGGATAGTACGTCCAAGGCCTTTTTTAATGTCTGGCTATAACTTTGCTTATTGCGAGCAGCGTTTAATTCTGGGTGCCATTTAAAAGAAGGTGGCCCTCTAAACATTGCTGGTCCTCCCCATGTGACACAATAAGGCACCTTACATTGTGTGGCCAATCTGTGCTAGAACCACAGAGGGTGTGTGGGCAAGTCAATTTTCCCTTTGCGCGCAAGTCAAATCAGCTGGCTAAATCGGCACTCCCACAGAGGTTGCTGCCTACAGTGGCTATAAAAAGTGCACACACCCCTGAAAAACAAACAAATCTGTTAGGGGGGAAAATATAAAAAATAAAACATGCACAATAAGCTGGTTGCATAAATGTGCACACCTTTAAAGTAATACTATACTTTGTTGAAGCAGCTTTTGATTTTATTACAACATTCAATCTTTTTGGCTAGGAGTCTATCAGCATGCAACATTTTCATGCCATTCTGTTGTTGATTCGGATGAATGCTTTGCGACATTTTCATGCTGAATGGTGAAATTCATAGCTTTCTAGCAGACACCTGAAAGTTTTAGGCCAACATTGAGCTTCGTTTGCAGATGTTCATTATTCCCTTCACCTTGACTAAAGCCCCAGTTCGAGCTGAAGAAAAACAACCCCAAAGCATGATGCTGCCAAAAGCGTGTACACTTTTTATATCCACTGTATGTCTCCAGTACCACTGACCAGCTTTGCCTCTGAATACTCCAGAGGACCATCTTAAAACTTTAAAACACCTTTTCACATCCAGTGATGCTTCCCAGAATGGGCAAAATGGGAAATTGTGGTACAACAAGCTGCATCTTTACACTAATGTAAGCCAATCTGTATTAATCCACAGTGCACCTTATACTTAATGCATGATATTATGATAATAATTTAACATTAATTGATCAATTTATTATTATTATCTTTTCCCACTAACATAATGGATTTTTTTACGATCATGAATTACAATCATGAATTATAACAGTTGACCTCAGATCCTTATGAATTACTCAATAATGGTTATTTTGACATCACCTCCCTGATCTGTTCTATCATTACAAGCTATCTCAATGACTTGGCAAGACTGGTACAGCCTGGGTATGTACCTACTGAACAGGATGTGCTGCGATCACGAGTTAAGACCACTGGTATCATCGAAACCCAATTCTCCTTCAAGGATCTCAACTTCAGGTAACTTCAACTTCAAAAAACATATGACAGCCTTTACAATACTAACTGTGCCAAGGCTGGATAAGGTAAACATGATGTGCCATGATGTAGATTTACATAAACGTTAAAACAAAAAAAACAGTTAAACAAAAATACAATAGAATGCTACATTTCAAAATGACCTCTTCAATGCCTTCAAGGACTTATTTTGAACTAATTCATAGAAGGTACAGAAGACACACAGAAGGTTAAATGGTTCTTATCTATGCTCTGTTGGTATTTACGGGGTATAAAACCAAGTGCTTTTGAAGAATTAGTATGATTTGTTTCACTAATGCCATTCAAGGCTAAACAAAAATCAACTGGCAGAGAGTGAAGAAAACAAACGCACATAAAACACACCAGTAATTCCCGCTTCCTGTATCCGGGCTTCCACTTTCAGGATGTTCGATGTCGGAGGTCAGCGGTCTGAGAGAAAAAAGTGGATCCACTGCTTTGAGGGTGTCACTTGCATCATCTTTATTGCTGCGCTGAGCGCTTATGATATGGTGCTGGTGGAAGATGAAGAAGTGGTAAGAAAGTAGTACCCAATAACCTCCAGTGTGGCTAAATATATAGCGTAATATATTGATATGGGAAACGGCAATGACACAAGGGCCTTTAATGCATGGGCTTACCCAAGCTAATGCCCAGGGACCTCCTCTAAAATGCAGGGTTGGCAACTCTCATCCATCTGACACAGCACTCACGTAGGAAAATCTTATGGTAAATCTATATTATTCCAGTTTAAACAAAATAGTAGCTACATGAAAAGTGGTGGGGCAGTTTGCAAACACAACAGACCATTTACCAGGCAACAAAACTGTTACATGTAAATGCATATGCATGTCTGTGCAGACTTGTCTTGAACTGAAAATCTCACCCCCAGAAAAAGGGACCCTCACTGTTCAAGACCATCACTAGTAGGGGGGCCGCTAGCCATCTTTATGAGCCCCTGGAAAAGGGTAGCCAGTCAAGGTAGTATTGTGGGGAGTGAATTTAGGTCCAATATTCCAAATAGGGATTACTGATTCCTTTGCATACTGTACATATGTGAGAAAAGCTTGGGGTGAGACTGCAGGGTTCCCTGTGGGACTTGGGTTAAGGGCCTTGCTCATGGGACTAACAGTAATATCATGATTCTATTGGGCAACAGATTTAAACTTGTGGATATGGGCACAGAGCTCTAATCCGATGCCCTACACACCACACCTACGCAAATCAAATCCGCAGAATTATGACCAATTTTGAATCGATTTAGCTGAAAACAGTTCATTTTATCAGTACAAACACAATTAGAAAACTTAAAAAAATTGATGTGTGATATGTACATCCACTTTTTTTTTTAAAAGTCTCAGGATGTTGGAGTATTTTAATTGTTGTCTTTTTTTTTAACTTCAATGTGCTTCCCTATTTTCCATCTCCTATCCAGAACCGAATGCATGAGAGTCTCCACCTGTTCAACAGCATCTGCAATCACCGTTATTTCGCCACCACCTCCATTGTGCTCTTCCTTAACAAGAAGGACGTCTTCATTGAGAAGATCAAGAAGGCCCATCTCAGCATGTGCTTCCCCGATTATGATGGTGAGCCATCTGTATGTGTTTATTTATATACAGTGTAGAGGGCGAGGTACTTTAGATTTTGTCAGCCAGCACAGCAGTATTACAAAAAAAAAACAAATATATCATAAAACACTATATATGGTGACAGTGAATAGTTAATGGACAATACTATTTGACTTTGAAGCCCAATATGCCATAATTATATTAGTAATACATTTAATATTGTCATTAAAGGTTTGTATGAACTGTGTTCACTCCACAGCAGCTTGAAGTTTGTTTAAAGTTCATGTCAATGTCAATGTCAATTTATTTATAGAGGACGTTTAAAAACAACATAAAAATGCTGCGGCCAAAGTGCTTTACAGTAGGACATACAGTGAACGTAAATACATATAACAAAAAAGAAATTATAGAAAGAATCAGAAATAGATATGCATAAATAAAATAAATAAATTATTCAATTTACAAAGAAGAAGCAGAAGAACTACCATCAAGGAAAAAATAAAATGACTCAATAAAAGTAAAGGATCCAACAATATTATTGTAGGTCACAGAAAGCTAAGGAATAGAAATAAGTCTTTAACCTAGACTTAAATAGTCCAATTGTAGGAGACTCCTTAATGTGTGGTGGCAGAGAGTTCCACAGACGAGTTGCAGCAGATCACATGGAGATAAGAATGGCCTGGCCTTGGCTAAGAGTTGGAGCTGGAAAAAGCAGCTCTTTGCTACAGAATTAATCTGTTTCTAAAAAGAGAGGTTGTTGTCAAACATAACACCAAGATTTCGGACTTGGGGTTTAGAAAAGACAGAGAGAGGGCCCAGAATATCCTGACCAAACTGAGCTTTGGCTGGAGGATCAGCTATCAGCACTTCCATTTTATTTTGATTCAGATCCAGAAAATTATCACCCATCCAGGATCTTAGCTCCAAGAGACAACAGTGTTCATGCCAGCTACAAGCCGGAAAATAGACCTGTGTGTCATCAGCATAACAGTTAAAAGAAATATAAAATTTCTTAAAAATGGCTCCTATAGGATAAAGATATATGGAAAATAAAACGGGACCCAATATAGAGCCTTGAGGAACACCATATCTTACAGGAGCAGTAGATGAAACGGAGGAATTAAAAGACACTGAAAAATGTCTTCCAGTAAGATATGACCGGAAGCAGTTTAGAGCAGCCCCTCTAAGCCCGACCAGATGTTCAAGTCACATCAGCAAAATTTCATGGTCAATAGTGTCAAATGCTGCAGAAATGCAGTTGATTATACATATTTTTTCTAATACTTTAGCCAGAAAAGGCAATTGGGATATCGGGCGAAAATTGGCTGATGTTCCAGGATCTAGCGCTGCCTTTTTTAAAAGAGGGTGCACCACAGCATGTTTAAAAAATGAGGGCACAAACCCCTCGCTAATAGAAGCATTAAGAATAGCTAACAAAGATGGACCCAGCACATCAAAAGCACATCAACTCTTTAAAAAGGAATATACATATATGTTATACCTATATAATGGCTCAGCAGGTCTCCCATAAATTGTACTATGTCCTTTCATGCAGAATATATCATGCTTAGATATAAGGTTCTGAATACCCTGTATTCATATGAATATTTAACATTACTTTAATTGCCATGAGGTCCCAACACCTACGAGGATGCAGGCAACTACATCAAACTGCAGTTTCTGGACCTGAACTTGAGACGTGATGTCAAGGAGATCTACTCCCACATGACTTGCGCCACAGACACAGAGAACGTCAAGTTTGTGTTTGATGCAGTCACTGACATTATCATCAAGGAAAACCTCAAGGACTGCGGTCTCTTCTAAGAGCCACACCTCCAGAAGGTGAGAGTAACATCTCAGTGGCTACTGCTGCACAGTGAAAAATAACACTACTCTGTATTTGCCAGAATCCAAAAACACATATTGCCATTTCTTAAATATGTTGTCAGCTGTCACACCTTAATCAGTTGAGTCTTCATGCTAAGGAATCATCAAAATCCACAAGGTGGCAGTAGTTGATGACTGCTAGTTTGGTGTCGCTTAGCATGAATTCCCAAAACCTTGCCGTCATTCACAGCTGCAAATTTCTGCCTTTCCTCAGGAGAAGAATGACCCCCTTGGGCTCAAACTGTCCCTATCTCCAGTGATCATCGTGACCTCCACTTGAGAACAGCACTCTTAGAGGACACCCTGCCCTTTCAAAATCAAACCCACAGCAAATAGAACAACGTGTAGATGGTTTAACGATTCTTACTTGTACCGCTGCTGTTAGAGAAATACAGCCAGACCTGTTGCATCCTCTATTATCCTGAACGATGATGGGTCTTCAGTTCCCAGAAAACAGAATTATAACCAATTTTTTAAAATTACGGAGATTACAGTCATTACTAAGACAAATTAAAACTATAACTGTAAATTCTAATCCTACACTTTGGTTACTGCTGACTTTCTACCAACAATCTACAATTACTGCTGTTGCTGTCTTTGATACTATTCCTATCTGCTTCAAATCAACTTGTAATGTTGTTGCTAAGTGTTAAGCTGAGACCTGCATTCTATAAATGTAAATTGAAACAAATATTGCAAACTCCTAACAACTCTTTCAATATGACCGTCATGAGAGGCAGTGAGAACCCACAGCCACACTGGAGCAGAAGTGGAATTTCATTGTAGTATAAAAAGCAGAGAAGTGCATATATCGAAGAATAGAGGTAAATCAATGTTTGTTTTTAACCCCGCAAGAACAAGTTAAGCCGTTCATAATGGAGGTTGTATCTAATACCTCCTCAATGTACTTCATGCGGTATTAGAGACAGTACATGAGAGTTTGCATCGTTAATCAGCACAATGCACTCTGTACTGTTAAAAGCAAATGTACCCTGGCTTGTAGTCAAATCTTTCAGAATAAGACAAAGATAAACAAACTGTAAAGTTGGACTTCGCTTGCAGTGCTAGAGGTTCACGTTGACAGTTATAGAAAGCCAAACTTCGACTTAGCTTGTATCTCAAACCCTACATAGCATACAGAAGCTGTGATGGAGCAGGCAGAAGGAAACCGGACATTCTGGTTTTGTTAGTTTGCATGTCAGACATTTTTGGAAGGGCAACCAGGGGAGCATGTTAATCCAAGATAGTGTGTACCATAGCCTGTCAACTGCCCATGTACTGTACAGGACTCAAGATGGCAGAGCAAAGCGAAAGGTCAAGTAAAGTTTAATTAGCAAAGCAAACCTTTCGTTTTTACTGCTCATTTTACTTTCTTCACTCAAAAATTGAAGAACAAGTTTTTCACTATTTGTTTGGTAGCTGGACATCTAAAGACAGCAGTGTATCTCTTACACACACATTAGTATTCATATCTTTGTGGGGACTGTCCATTTTCTATGGGAAAAATCCTAATCCCAATAACGACAACCTTAACCCCTACCCAGCCATAACCTTAACAATAAGTAAACAAAAACAAAATACAAGACATATCTTTAGTTTTTTTTATTGCAGTCAGAGATTTTTATTAAATTGAGTTTCCCCTTGTAAGGACTGAAAAGTGTGTCCCCATAATGTCAAAGTAACAGGTTTATATGACACTGTGGGTATATTTGGGCCCCACGACACAACATACCCATGACCTACACACGCACACACACCCTAAAAGCAAGCAAAATTTTTTCAATTCAGGTAAAGATTCAATCAACTTAATTCAGGAGTTTTTTTTCCCCACTTTATTTATTGTTAACAATGCATGGGCATATTCTACAGTCTTTCCAGTCTCACAGACTTAAAAATTGTCTTGTTACATAAAAAATTTAAAACAATTTTCTAAAGATTCTATTGTAAAGAAATGGCACATTTGGTAAAAAATGGATACCACCTGCAGTTTGATTTGTAAACACACACCTCAAAGCAATCCAATACAATGAGCAGATTCTGCACATGTGGTCATGACAACAGATTTGTTTTTTTACAATTACTGGGAAGATATGGGATGTGAGGAGTTTGGCCAACGGCAGCTCGGGAAAGGCGCTTGATGGATGACAGGAGTGTGGAATGAAGCCCAAAACCCACCCAAACTCCACGAGAGAGCCAAAAGGAACAAGGAACAAGGAGCAAGTGCCAGAGGAACACTTGGGTCTATCCAGGTGGGAGAGGAGAAAAAAAAAAACACTAACAATACTGTTGTATTTCAGTTCAGAATCAGAATGATTGCTGAGATGTGCATTAGAGGACTACAACAGAGGCAAAGGGTCTTCCTTAGCTATAAAATGTGTGCAGCCATTGCTGACTGAAATCAAGAACATTCATATTGAACTGATCTAATCTTCCTGGTCGACTTGTCACTGTGCAAACAAAGACCATTAATCTATGTGACTGAGGGCAGAACCACCATCCTCCACATGTTCCACCGTCAACGACTGATGGGTAGAGTATGATGTACAGTGCATAGGAATGACCCACAAACCATGCAAAGATCCATGTTAGACTTATAGAGCAAATCATACTTAGAATTATTTAAATTAACATGCTAAACGTTCCAAAGTCTGAGGACGCATGAATACAAATAATGGCTCCAATAACAGAAGTGATGATATGGCGAGCATTCAAATTATTTTGCTGAAAAACAGACACATTTTAAATCCCTGAGTTTCCCGTCCCCTTTTTAACACTTCCTAATAGAGCTTCGGACAACATAGGTAAGATGCACAAGCCAAATAAAACATGGAAGTTGTTTGGGTTAACAACTCCATATACATGTATGTTACCATCTCCAAGCAGGCATCCAGCTATAAGATTTAAGTAACACACTTACCGGTAACTCACAACCAAACCTGGAACAGACAAACCTCATCCTCTAAAAGGCTACGGAGAACAGTTATTCACATTGTACTGTAGGCCATCATTCACATCATTTTCTAAAGAGCTCGTTGACATGCAAACGTCAAATGTACCTGCATAAATCACTATAGGACTAACACTACACAAAAATGCCCTTTAAAAATATGGCTTTATTTTGTTATATAATTAAAACGCATTGTTCTTTCCACCAAATGAATACTCGAGATTCAATTTCTGCTTATTTCACGCTGAAGTATATCAACTTGTGATTCATGATCACTTTCAACGGAGGCTTACTCTACATAAAAAATCCTTTTAGCAAGTGAAAATGGTGCCAGTCATGTCTCAAAGTCTTTCATGGTTCCATTTAAATCACAAGGTGAACAGCTTACAGCCACAATCCCTTGGAACCCAGGTATAACAATGGAAGGATTCAACCGACAGATAGCTCACAGATCACGTGCAGGAGCATGTGGCACATGGAGCAGGAATTTAAGACCGTAAAACTGCACCGCATAATGGTAAGGACATTGCTCGGGAAAAAGGCCTTGCCATATCATGCACTTCAACTTCAAAATCATCTCAGGCACAACTCAAAATTCTCAGGCACAAATCAAGCTCCATGTAAACCTATTAAGAACAGAATTAGGCCATGGTGCCTTAAAAATGGAGTCACAATATCACTGAACATTCCTACATATGCATAAATATGTCTTGTGATAAGTATCCAAACAAGCTGCATGTATGTATCTTCTGACTAATGGCATGTGTCTTATTGCTGGGCTACATAACCTGTAAACAACTTAGTACTCAGCAACAGTACTCTCAGATTTGTCCGCATAAGGCAGTGCAAATGAGGCAACATTCTAGATTATTTAGACCTTTTTAAAAACTTTAAGCATATTTATCAAGACTGATGCAATTTTTCCCCTAACAGACTGCATGGACTGTAAATCGGAAGACCCTATGTTTTAACAGAAGACCCTCATTCTCTAATGTTGCAGCACACTGCATCAACTTACTGACCCATTAATCTCAACCTTTTATTAGATGCATTATAAATTTTAAGACATAAGTGTAGACCAACAACCCAAATCCATGATTTGGCGATATATTTAAATGAACCAATAAAAGCACTTGTAAAGTTGGATTACTCTGGAGTAAAAGGGCCAATGTATGACACAAATGAACTCAGAAAGAATTCAACTGAATAGGTGGGTTCCCACTGATCTTTGGTTTACAGCTTCTAACCTCAGATCAATAACAACCACTAAAAGAAGATCTTATACAGGCCCAACATCAAGTATTGATTCATTTTTAAAGTCATACTAGTATAACAACAACATAACAGCCCCAGATCAGTGTAAATGACCTCATAGAACATAAGGATGCTTGGAAAATGCTTTACATTTACATCCAAGGATAACAGGAGACCGTTGCTGTTCACCATTGCATCATTGCAAAAATGCAGAGAAACTTTTGTTTGTGAAGGTGAAGAGGAATAAAATGAGATTTAATGTAGAACCATAATCTCCATAATACAGGTGTTACAAGTAATATATTAGTGAGGCAATAGCAGGAAGGATAATCCAGGCAGCATAAGCATATGCATGGCAACAGGAAAGTAACATTTCTTAGAAGTGATAACCCGTATTTCTGAAACCCCCTGAAATCCTCCTGGAGGACTGGAGGTCATACCCTAGGAGCCGACTCTCCAGTACCCCTTCAAGCCCAGTCCAGAGATGGCGCCACGGCTGGTGCTGCTCTGAGAAGCTCACAGGAGTCCCACCATCTGATCAATCTGCTTCATGTAAACACTTTTCAAGGGCAGCGCATACCGGCGTTCAACGGGAATCCTGTCACACTGTGGGCACACAGAATCAGGGAGACAGCGGTCACCCTCAGCTTGCCGCCATGCTGCTTCAGGTCACTTTAGCAACAGCTAGAGCAAAATTAAATATCTCGGCAAAATCCATATGGGATAATATGATACGAAAAGACATATACAACGTGCATGGCCAAAGACAAAACAACATATAGCCAAGGTATTAAGAGCACTGCATTGATTAAATTCTCTGAGCTGTTCTACCCCACTCGTGTTCCAATCCCTTTCCCTGCCTGGGGGCGACCTTACATTGCTGGTGTTGCTGGGAGGCACGTTGGTTGCATCCTGATCTTTAAGAACCCCATCCTTCCACTGCTTCTCCCGGAAGCGCTTGTCTATGGGTACCACATGACCCTCGGTGGTAAAGATGTACTTATTCTCAGATTTGTGTAAGGGGTTGTCCTCATCAAACAGCTGGAAAGGTTGGGAAATGGGGAAAATATGGTGGTTAACCAGGAAGGACTCAAACCTCTCTCTCACAGTCTCCCAACATTGATTAAAGTTTTTTTTTTTTTAATAGTTAATTTTATGCTACTCCTTTTAGTATACAGGCATACTGAAAAACTGGTAGATGTTCAATAAAATCATGTTCTAAAATATACATATCTAATGGGAAAAGTAGGGTTAGGGGAATAAAACTCCAAAACTTATGCCAAAGAAAATAAATTAAATAAAAATAAAAGTGATATCAGTGAAGACTAATGAAATCATATGCATTTTAAATAAGAAATAAAAATAATAATACATTAATAAATTATATCATAAATATCTCTCATGGGCTATGAGTCTCAGGAGAGTTTCCTAGTCACTTCAACCAAATGTACTGAACTCACTAACTTGTCGATTGCTGAGAGTAGTGAGCCACAGCCACCATGCAGCCAAGCATGCACACAGCACGAATACAACTGGTTATGGTATTTGGAGGGCCACTGATGCCACATGAAAAGCAAAAATAAGCGAACTAAAAAGATTTCTGTGTGTGCTTTATCTGATAATTTATAGCAAATATTTTCTAATATTTAGAATCTAAGGTTTAACCTGTACAATGTGTGGATGGACAAAGATTGATTCACTGAAAAGGACGATTCATTCACAAATCTGGCATCATTATTATTCGCTTGGATAGCTCTTATTGCACACAAGTAGTGTGTCTCGCTAAAACCATGTCACATTATAGTTCATTTAGTGCCTCTCTCTGACAGAGAGACAAAATCATGCAAATACAAAATTCAATTCCACGTTGTAGTGGGCTTCAGTATTAATACATCAATCGCGTTAGAACAGATTCACGGTGCGATATCACACGTTGTAGAAGGACTGACTGTAGTGAATCTGTTCGGTGGATGCATTAAAATATTTTGTACTGCACATGTTTGGGAGCCCATGCTGGGTGTTCCCCTGGCCTGCGTCTTAAGCTGCCTGGGACCGGTTCCAGGCTCCAGCCCCCTCCCCCTTCCGTTACCCCACGACTCTGTAATGGATAAGCGACTGGAGGATGGATGAGCGGTTGGAATATCCGGAATTTCCAAAATACTAAACCCTATTTGGACAGGATTAGTTTTACCTAGGGCAGTTGGGAATGTACTTTAAAATGCTTTTTCTGGCCAGTGCAGACGGGATTACTTAAGAAATGTAATTTCCCCAAATTACCAGAGAAGGTGGAGATAACACCAATGGACAGGATTCATTTTAACGTCAGAGTTAGCGCATTTAGAATACAAATGACAAGATTTTCATTTTTGGGTGACTAACCCTTTGACATACAAATCAAACACTATAAAAAACAACTTCTTCCCCCCAACCACACAGTAGCTTACATATCGGTGTAGTCAGCGGTGTCGTATTTGCACCTACTGGAAACCTTCACACAGAAGAGGCTGTAGGTGTAGGTTCTTCGATGTTAAATGTGGTACCCATTCAACCCTCATTTTTAGCATATAAATGCTGTTTCTGGCTTACAAAAAAATTTAATTAAATTAAATAAAAAATTAATTATTCACTGAAATATAGAAGGTAATTTGCTCCTGAATGTTTATTATGGAGGCTTGTAATAATTACAGACACGGCAGAATTTGGACTGGATTAACATCTTATTTCCATGGTAATTTCTTCGATTACATGACATCCCCAGGTAAACCTAATTCCACCGGAAAACAAAAAAGAAAAAAACATTCAAATAGAAAAATATAACCAGTGACAAAATGAGAGAAAAGATTTTCTGATCCTACATTTATTACAAATTGATCAACTTTGTTGAGACACCACTGCAGCCCCCAAACCCCCCGATGGCTGGTTGACTGATGAACAGAGGGGATGTGCTCACCAGGTAAAGGTATTTACAGGTCTCGCTGAGAAAAAAGCTTTCCATGCGGTCCTCTTTGGACTTGTCCACCACATGATGAAGGGTAGCATAGCCACACCTGTCGGGTAAAGGGAACTGTAACGTCAAGCGGTCTGGTCACCTTCCAAATAAAGGCACATCCCCAGTAACAGCTTGGCATGTTCTGGCTCAGCCGATAGGACTGCAATCTCACACGTCTGCGGCTGAGAGGCTGAGTCCTACCCTCTGCTTCCTGCGTGCGAGCTTTGCGTTGTCCCCCCCTGTTGTGCCGACTTCCAATCTGTGACTCGGCTAACTGCAGGGTTCGAAGTTAGTGACGCCCCAGGGCCAGAAATAATAATAACTCTGGAGATTTGATTGGCTAGTCACTGCCCCCCTATGCTGGACACTGCTAACTGGCATTCCTAAATTGCCCACAGAGTATAACCGTTTGAGAATGCATATGTGCCTGTTCCCTACAATAGGACAGCCAGGCGTACTGCCCCAGGCTGCCTGTGAGTAAGCTCTGGGTCCCTCTGTGACTCCCCGAGTAGCTTAGGACTATATTAATGTATATACTAGTGGTCTTGGCTTGAACCGATTCCACATGTGGGAAAGAGCATCAGGCCCACCTACATTATCCCATTAAAGGAGAAATACTGCTTTAAATTCTTGTTGTCTTGGTGTCTTGCTTTTAATGCAATGAGCCCAAAAAAATGTATTCCATGCTGTGTTACCCAATCTGTAATTAAAATACACTAGTTTGGTTTCAGATATACTGCAGATGCCCTTAGATCATAGCCAGGAAATACCAGTGTTCATCTTCCTGAGACCATTCTGAGTGGGGATGGAAAGTAAAGTTTATAATTTACATTAGAGGTGGTCTTCCTCCCCCTGTTCATTTACAGTCTTACCTGACTTTGGTATATTTCTCAATGCTTTGAAGGATATCCATTCCCACATGTAAATAAAAAGGATTCTTGGTAGCCTGAAAAGAATTTAAAGCATGACACAACCATCCTCAACAACCGCAACACAATTGGGTTCAGCCCAAGGCAATGTCATGATTGGCTATAATGAATGACCTGACGTTTAACAGCAGTGTTGAAAAAAATAATAGTACCCAGCTACTTCTACTTACATTTATATTTCTAGAGGAAAAATTACTGGAAAAAGTAAATGGGCTAAACCAATTCCCCACCCAACATCACTCATACCATTTATGCCTGATTATTTAGACGGTTCCCCATACCTGGTAAAGCAGATATGTTGACTCCACCAGCTCAGGTCGCAGGGGGTAAAAGAGAACATCCGGAGCCTGCAGCTGCCAGTTATATCTCTCAGGAAGTGCTCCAAAACGCTTCCAAATGGCATAGTAAAAAGCGTGCAGGCAGATCGCATTCTCCACATCCCCACTGAGCACCTGAGAAATGGGGACCAGTGTTCAGAGGCAACTCAACTGTGCCCTTCAGGGCAAAAGTGCAACTACATCAACTAAGCACTTCATTTTCTTTGGATCAAGGAGCCAAATTATCTTAAATAATTTTAATTTAAAACCATGCCACATGTCACAAGAGTATACACGTCATAAGGAATATTATATAGCACTGTACAAGACATCGAGAATCTAATCATCAGGACACTATTGAAAAAGATGTAACCAAAAGAAGCCAATGTAATCCATAGAAAGTGTGACCAATTACTGCTACACAATGTAACTAAGTATGTATTTACACCTTATCTTAGCCTCGAAGTTTCTGTATCCATGCTGTACCTCATGTTAGCCCTACTTGTATGAATATGCACCTTAGTTAGCTCTGCAACTTATAACTATGTTGAAGGCCAAGAATATAATCAGTTCTGTGGCCACGCACCACGTGGCCAGATTAAACTGCCAAGACTTGCCACTATTTATTATTGAAACCTGGAAACATTTTTGCTTTCCCACCATAGCGTCCTTGGACGGTTCTCAGGCTTCTTGCCATAACTATACATACAACATTGTATGGACCGTATTGCCTCATTTATGTTTCACAGAAGGTTCAGCCAGCAAAAGAATGGATTGGCAGTCCCATCACATGGGGGCAGGGAAGTAACTGGACCCCAAAAGAAAGGGAAAGGGAAAGGAATGGGGTGTGGAATACCTGAACCCCATATGGACAAAACATAATGGCGGCAAACAGTTCAGGAAAGGTGATGATTAGGATGTTCCCTGTGATGAATATATTCATGAGAGATACGAAAAATAAGAAATAAGAAAATAAGAATGAGTGTAAGCTAGCAATGGACACAATTCTGCAGAGGGCCCAGTCTTGGATACACCTTATCTGGATATAATAAAAGACTGACTTTGGAACTCCTTACTCCTGATTGGCTCAAATGGAATAACCACAACATCCACTGCACTGTCTCCTACGTCCTCTCACGTATCTGACGCAGTTTAAACACCTAAAGATCTCTACACTGCTGTAGCATCTGTGCCGTGACAGGTGAGAGGTCTACCTGAAGCCCAGGGAAGAAGGCCTGCAAGGAATCGATCCAGGTGTTCATTATCTGCCCGCTGAACATATTTACATTAACATAGAGCGGAGGGTCGCCTTCCCCTTCGTTACAGGCCTCCCGTCTACACAGAAAGATAGATGGCAAAGACACTAAAAAAACACAGAATGCACAAAACACACATATGATAAGATATACACATATAGAATTTATGCACAAACAGCAATTATCTCCACAATATTTCAAACATACCCTCTTCTGAGGTGATTTTGAATGCTCTCATAAGCAGCTTTGAACATCTTGTAGTCTTCTTTCTCCCCAAAGAGAATGTAGGACTTCAGTAAATATTCGTAAAAAGAGTCCATTCCAGCACCCAGTCCACTCTGCTTACCCACCCACTGACCTGTCTGGATGTTAACTACGTTTCCTGAGAAATAAGAGGACAAATCAGACAATTAAAAAACGAGGCAGACTAATCACCCTCCTCCTCAGTGGCACAACATAAGATAATTGCATCCGACAAGATCAGAAAGATGCCGTTGACCATAAAACCTAGAACATAGGATGAGGGCCTTCAGAAAGACTCGTCAGAAAGACAGTCGCTCAGGCCACTCTGCCCAAATTAACTTGGATGGAATTATGTAATAGTCTGCCAGCGACCAGGAGTTTTGCCACAGCAGCACATATCTGGAAATTTTCCACAGCTGGGGAACAGAACTCGGGCGTATCGCCTAATCACTGCACGGATGCCACCGATAGACTCGAAGAACCTCCTAGTTGACAGGGACTAGCAGAAAATAATACAAAACTCAGTGTAGGTGGCTGTTAAATGAGGAGCAAGTTACGTCTTACTCCAGCCTTGATGGCTGTTGTTTTTTGGGGGGAGGTTTTGTGGTGGCACTTACCGAGCAGACCAGTCTCATTGCTCCTCAGGCTCCACAGCGCCTTGACAGCCCGCCTGGCCACCCACTCGAACGTCGAGTCGCCGACGAGGCGGCTCAGGATCCCGAACTCCACCAGAAGGGAACCGGCGCCCGCCGTGCACGTCTCATTAATGCTGTCAGGCGGGACGCCGTTCTTAAGGTTTACCTGGAGGAACAGGAAAAAAAAATCCTTAAACCTGCAGCTTCATTATCACACACTGCCACAAACTCTGTTCATACCAACAACCATATAACATTTAACCATATCATTGACATACGGAATAAGGCATTTAAATTAATGCATGCAAACGATAAACAGTACAGTTCTGTTACTGTTCTGCTTCTTTTTAAGAATTACTTCAAGATAAGCTACCACGAGACGCCAAGTCAGAGTAAAGCTATATGAAACGTGTTAATCACACTCTCACTGTGCTACTGCTCCTCTACTGGAGAAGCATATATAAATTTTGATGCTCTGCAGTGGGAGGAGTATGTCAGCTTTATTGAAGCTGTGGCCGACTGGCCACTCACCCTCGGGTAGGGGATGCCCGTGCTGGTGTTCTCGAAGGCCGGTAGCAGCCGGACGGCCAGGTCGTGCGCCAGGTGCAGGAGCTCGCCGTCATAGTCCTCCAGGCCCACATTGCCGAAAGGCTGCTTTGAATCAGTAAGAAGGATGTGAGCTGATATCAGGCTTCCGAGGATCCTGGGGAGGAGGGAAGGGGAAAAAATAAGAGTCATTGCTATTCATACACTGCTCAGCCACACATTCCCGGTAAAACTATGGTGCAGCAAACGGAACAGCTGCTGCATTTGGTTGTACAGAGCGTTAGAACATGGGCTCCACTGCACAGCATGACCAAGAATGTTTGTCTTCTACTCTTCTAATGACCCGTGACGGCAATGTTTCAACTCATCATCTTATTTTACACCTTTCACATTAAGCATCAAGCATGTGTACATAAAGCTCAACATTGCTGGAGCAATACCCTCTCTTATAGATGAACTTTGCTCTTAGAGGAAAAAAAAAATATGAAAGAGAAACCACAAACCACAACTTTGCCTGTTTACCGTTAAAACTGTGTCAAACTAAACAGGTGGCGAGATGAAATGCAAAGCTGCAAGAAAAAGTCGCACCTGATGTTGGCCTCAAACACTTGCACGGTAGAATCCTTATCGAAAGACACTGTGTCAATCACTAGCTTTACAGCTCTGTGAAACTCTGACACATTCCCCAGCACCTGTCCCAAAGAAAAAAAAAAAATCAACACATAGCATCACTCAGTGCCTGCATTGCATTCGCTAAATACCTTTCAGCTAAATAATTCCTCAAGGAAAATACTTAACAGGTATGGCAATTACCATACATTTAAACACAGTATTTACTACCATGGAATCAGGATTTCAAAGTCATTTCTTTGCTCAAGGCTGAACAAGCATATATCTGTAATAAATAATAATAATAATAATAATAATAATAATAATAATAATTATATTATTATTATTATTATTATTATTATTATTATTATTAGTGCCATGGCATTCTGGATCACCAGTGAACATTACATGACTGGAACCATATTTCTTTATGTTAAGTACTCCGAGTGCTACCGTCCGATTACAAACATTATACCAAGGTACACTCACAACTGATGTATTATAATAACACGACAGCATAGGAGAGAGCTCCTTCACTCCAGTATGAACATTGTAATGGCTCAGTAAGCAAGGGAGACATAGCCAGAATTTTTATAGATTTGTCTTGACAGTATGGTCTCAGGGATCCCTTATGCCAGAACACATAAACCAAGAGTGACCCAAGAGGCTTAGCTGCAGCACTCAGAACAAGCATCAGCCCCACGGCAGGAAGCAAGCATTGTGTCCTTATCGCCCCAATCTTTTGGCACTGCTGAAATCGATGGGTCCTGCTGCACTTGTCACTTAGCTGAGCTGCCTAACAGACACCCTACAGCTGACTGAAAGTTCACTATAGCGGAGTGGGGGGCCTGCCCTAGAAGAGACAGGATGCAGGCTCCCTCAAAAGCAGTTAGCTGAATCTTGTGGTTAGAGGGGGCGTAGGAAGGCGAGAGTGATGCAATCAGTTGCACCTATACAATTCACAATAAACTTCCAGTTTTATTGTACGGTTAAAACCGAAAAATATGTCATAGTGAAAAAGAGAAATGTATCCATCCCATAAGCAGAAAGAACAAAGAAGCACATGCTCAGTCAGTCTCAGCGAGCTTACCAAGAGTGTATCAAGCGTGTCAATGAGGGTCAGAGAATAGTTTCCCAGAACATCGTTGATGTTGATGTTTGACCTGAAACAACAAAGCTGGCTTAATCAATGTCATTTAAAACATATGATTACATTCAACACATAGTACATAGTGACTCTGCAAATTGATGTCAGGAGCAATCAACTGCAAACTGGCCAGGTAAAAGCATATTGATTACAATTACAATGCTGTGATTATGTACCTCCGGTTCTGATGATTAAGCAGACGTTACACCTGATCAGGGTATAACTAACTGCTGCTAAAACTAAATTGTACAATACTGGAAGATAATGGCCAAAAAGGGAACATGGTCGGCATCTACAGTGTTAATGGAAACAGCCTTGCAATCGGTCAATATTAAACTTTAACCTGCCAATCCGGTTAACAACAACCTTGGGCATATATTTTTTATTATCCGTATGCTGACCTTCAAAGACGGAGGTATTGCGTTTAGATGCTGAATTTTACTAGTTTATTCCGTACTCATTTGCTTACATTTTTTTAATTTTCAAAACGTTTTTTTTTGTGTTTGTACAGCTTCATTGGCGTGACTTCCCAAGGCAGACATCCCTTCAGCTTACTAATACCCGGGGCTTCTGTTCACAGGCAGACACATGGCATGGCAAGTCAATAAAAGGGAATTTTAAACAATAAAATCTCAATACACCTACGCACCGGCATCGTGGCAGCACACGTACGAAGACCACTTTATTTGCCAACTTGTTTTAACCAAGCATCGTCCGTCATTTAATTGTTTACCGATAATTCCATAATTAAGGCACCGCTTCAGTTTTCACCTTTGCGTGCCGGTTACGGAACAAGAAGCCAACTTTTTTATGCAGGTATTTACTTGATATGGGGCCCAGGTACCCTGAAGCCGCGTCCTTAGCTGTAACTGTCACCCAACAAGCTGACAATTAAAGAAAGACAGGAGAAAGCCACGTACGGGTTAAGGACGTCTGGCCCCCGCCCTTGACAGTCTATAGGGTTAAGCTCATCGTCAGGAAAAGCGTATTTCATGTAGTTGTCGTATCCGAAGTAGAACATCTCCTTAGCCATTCCCCGCATCTCCGTCTTGAGCTTGTCGGGGAACGAGCTGTACTTCCTCGCATATTCGTCTTTCCCATCCTGGAAGAAGCTTAGGTATGATTTCTTGTGGGGACGCCCGCTCTCCTTTGAGCACGTCCTGCGATATCCGCTTATATCGTCAGGGAATTGATTTAACCACGAGTTCGTCCTCGAGTCGCCCCTTTCCTTCTCTCTGAAAAGCTCGATTTTGTGTAGATTGAAATTGAAATTTATGGGGAAGTTGAAGCCCCAGCTAGGTCCCAGTCCAAATGCAAGCCATATGACAAAATTGAAAACCAGTCTTAACAGGAGAAGACCAACTACTATTGACCTCCATTGCATCTTTGCCCTGGCGCAGCTTTAAAAATCATAATTCACGACCACAATATCTTAGGAAACAGCACTGAATTGGCCCCCTTCTCGTTCACTTAACTCCAAGGTTTCACTCTCACACGGCTCCCGTCAACAATCCAGCCCCTCCCCGATTCTAGATCGTGATTGGCTGTCCCTTCTGCTGATCATCTAGGAAGTGGATGCGCTCGAGTAAATGTGATTGGCCGTTGCGTACGCCAATCTTCCGAACCCGTTTGATTTCTGTGTCGTGGCGAGCCGCTCGTTCAATAGAAAGCAGAACTTCTAGCCAATGGAAGTGTCACAAGTGTGAGCAGTCGTTGTACTGCCAGCGTCACTGGCTTCTGTGCTGACTTTCCCAGAGTTGAACTTCACATTTGCGCTGCACCTTTTCTTGTTTATTATTATATTATTAATAATAATAATAATAATAATAATATGTAAACAGATGTGTACAAAAGTTTACTGTCAGAAAAAGAAAAAAAAAACATGTATCGACTTAGTCGGCAAGAACAATATTTATAATATTTATTTGTACCATACAATGGGAAATGACTTATTAGGCACATATGCAGGGGGGGGGGGAAGTCAACGAATATATGTAAATCCGCTAGGGACGGGATTTAACCGAAGAAAGTAATCATTCTCTAGGAAATGTGCAACTTTATACTTCTGGAGATGAAGCTTTCAACCACGTTTGACCTTCTGGCAGTAGCGCTGTGTGTCGGGGTGCTGAGGCTGATTCAGCACGTTCCCTGGGTGTTGTCCGTAATACAGTGTCAGAATACTGTAGCAGAGGGCGTCAAAGAAAAACACGGCGTTTCGTTAATTATCTCCAATGGCTCATAGGCGACGTCATCGTTCCATCCCATCCACCACCATCAGAAAAATAAACTATTTGCCATGGCGACCTATAATTATTGGTAGAAAATTCAGATTGAATCCGAAATTGGTGAAGGTTGGACTGGACATGGTTCATTTGTTTGACATCTCTATAGGAGTTCCTTAAATATTTGAATATATCATATTTGTGACCCCCTTAAATGGCTGGAGACCCCAACCCCCCACCAATGCTCAACCCAAAGTTATGATCTTGGGGTGGTACCAGAATTCAGCAAGATTCACCAAGAGACTCCGGAGTCTCATAACTTCAATATTAATGTGAAGAGCTTTATAAAAACAACAGAAGAACAAACGTAAACGGCCTAACTTAATTTAAACCATTGACCTAAATGACGTGGTCAGGTAAATAAAACAACCATGGAAACACACATACCCTTTGTATAATTATGTTTTTTTTACCATATAAAGGAAAATGTGTTGCATGATAAAGGCATAACTACTAAATGCAAAATATAACAATATAGTAAGGAATATACACTTTAAATTTATAGTTCACAGAAAAAACCTCAAAAAGTATAATTATTGACAGACCTTGGAGCAGGGGTGAGAGAAATTAAGAGCAAAAAACGACAATATTCGCCTAAATAAAAATGTCAGCCTAGTTCTTATTCGCAAGTCTGTCACCTACTCCACATGCAGTACCTGGAGGACTTTTCTACTGCAGGACAGTCAATTACAGATAAATCCCAAAAGGTACCCAGGAGGTTAACAGAAAAGAAAGATCAGCCATCTCCCACAAAAGTGACAGATTTCCCAGTGACCTGGTCCATACATTAACAATACAAAGGAAGATGCACCTTATCTAATTAGGCACAGCCGAGGAATGAAGGAATTCATCCCCCCAATACACTATACACAGCAATCAAACAGCGAGACTGGATGTATCACCAAGGTTACACATGTAAGAGGGATAAACGTGTCACAAGAGACGAGGCAGTAAGAACAGGACTCGTGTTGCTCCATTAGGGATCGTCCATGCGAATGCCAACCTGGAGAACAAGGGTCACTCCAATCTCCTTGTAAATGTTCTACAACTATGAGTCAGTTTGCTTGGCTACATTTTTTTTGGTGTAAACATGGTAAAATTTAAGGTCTAAAATCATCCCACACATCCAACGTGCTGTTATACCCCTTATGTCCGGGCATTACGTAAGAATAAGCTGGGGCACTGATTGGCACTGCATCTTAGTCTGAAAGAAATCTGCTCAAGGTTAAGATGGTGAGATTTTTACAAAGCACTGAAAAATGTGCATGCAAATTACAGACCAACACAATAAATGGCACATTTCCATACATTAGAATTAATCATCTGTTGGAGGTCATTATTTCGCAAAACCCAGGTTCAGCAGCTGTAAATCCCATGGAACTGAAAATGGCCCTTTTTACCATTCAGAAAGTACTCAAAAATATTGTAGCACTAATGCCCAAATTCACTGAAAACGTTTACAAGTATTATAATTTTAGTTATTTTATCAGATGTATTTCATCTTGCATGTATAAAGTGTAAAACAATAACATATTTAAATTTTGTTCTCACAGTAAAGGTATCCTTTAATTTGAAGTTTCTGTCATTTTCCCCAAATATAAATTCTAGTTTTTGTGTGGCCTGTATTTTAGTTTCTGATCAAATTCAGACATTCCATTTATCCTGCTTTGTGTATTACTCCTTAAAGATTCCGTGCAAGGAAAAAGACATTATTTAATAAGTTCACATTTATGAAATAGGTCTAATGCTGCATCTTATTCAAAGTAAAAGATAACGCAGAAAGAAATATTTACAAAAAAAAATTGGGATAAAAAGAAATACATCTTTAAAAGGGGGGGGGGGGGGGGCAAAAAACATCCGGAATTTATAAAGA